>PVJL010003407.1:0-59779 GCA_004026885.1 Lyroderma lyra
CATAATTAATTTTTTAAAAATTAGAGTTCATTAATTAGAAGTTCTATGGCAGTCCTGAAATAAATTCTTTTCCTCAAAAACAAAAACAAAAACAAAAACCTGGCAAGCAATTCAGTGCAGTTCACACTGCAGTTCTCAGCAGTTCCTCTGCTGAGAGCTCACCAATGACTCTCCATCTCCATTACAGTGAAAATCATTCTCATGGTTCAAAGGGGCTGTCGGTGTTTTAATCCTGTGCCACATCTGTCTCCTTCAGATCATTCTGCTCCAGTCATGCTGACTTTTGTGCTAGTTCTTGAAATTTTCAGGCAGTTTCCTGCTTCAGGGTCTTAATACTTATTTCTCTTCTCTGTGACCCACCCAATCTTCTAAATTTATTCAAGGACTCAGCAAACTGGGGGAGAAGGCAACAGCACTATTAAACTAGGAATCATAAATTATAGATTGCAAGAGACAGTCCCTATATTAACCTACTGTAAAATGCGGGCCTTTCATATACTGTGTGTTTGCACTATCCTGGCTGCATCTCCTTGCAAAGGAGATTGGTATTTGTGGTTTTTATCCTAGGAAACCATGTGCCAAATAAAAAGTTGAAAGAATAAAAGAACAGATATTGGGTGATAGCTAATATTCAAGGCCAATAGCATATTATATTGAAGTTGATGGCTTATCTTTTGTCCTAGTGTGTCATTCCTACAAAAATTCTATCTTATCTGCTCAATTATCACCCTCTAGATTATTCATACTATATTATTTACTACTTGGGAAAAGACTTCCATATTTTATTCAGTAAGTTTGTATATTACCAATAAATATAGATGTATACCTATAACCTTTTAAAAATGACTGTATATTTGAATAGAATTTCCATTTGGTTTCAGAAATTGTACTTTCTCATACAATCATTGCAAAATATCCCTTAATATTTGCTGTCATGTTTCTAAGCTAAGTTATACTCCCTTCACCTCACTTACTCTTTTCTACCTCAAAGCTATAAATCAATATGAGTGATATTTGAATCATTTTAGGTCCAAATTTTTTTTTAAATGCATGATGACAGCCTAGACATTAGCAGGGCAGCAGTAGAGATTTATTTTTTATATTAAGCACCTTGGACAAGCATTATATTTTTGGCTGTGTACTGTCTTAGCGATGATAGTTGTTATATTGTGTTCTTTCAATTGATAGTCCATATTTAAAAGTTTAAAGGTTGGAAAATATGAATTCACTTCAAATACATCCCCAAAGAAATAAGACTTTTCAAAATATATTTAGTAAAAACTGTCTTTTGTTGTTGTTAAATTTATTGGGGTAACATTGGTGAATAAAACTTATATAGGTTCTGGATATACACTTTTCACTGAGGAAGAAAATGTATCTATCCTGTGTATGTGAGAGATGGGGAACAACTAATATAAAAAGAAATAACTGAAGGTTTTTTGTTCAATTTATTGGGCTAATATTGGTTAATAAATATTACATAGGTCCCAGGTGTACAATTCTACAATACATCATCTTTGTGTTGTGTTACATGCTCATCACCCAGAGTCAGTTCTCTTTTCATCACCATGTATTTGAGACCCTGTGCCTTCTCTCTCTGCCACCCTCCCTAACGTCAGGTAACCACTAACCACGAAACTATTGATTGTGTCCCTAAGTTTTTGGTCCTTTGTGTTCCACGTATGAGTGAAATCATAATGGTTCTTGTTTTTTTCTATCTGGCTTATTTCGCTTTGCATGATGGTCTCAAGATCCATTCGTGTTGTCATAAATGGCAATATTTCATCTTTTCTTATGGCTGAATAATATTCCACGGTGTGTATGCACCACAGCTTCTTCGTCCAGTCGTCTACCAAAGGGCACTTTGGCTGTTTCCATGACTTGGCCACCATGAACAGCGCTGCAATGAACATGTATCTCTGTGGTACATATATCTTTGTGCACTAAGATTTTCAAATATTTTGGGTAAATACCCAAAAATGGAATTGCCAGGTCATATGGTAACTATTCTTAGCTTTATAAGGACCCTCCACACTGCCTTCCACAGTGGTCGTACCAGTTTGCACTCCCACCAGCAGTGTACCAGAGTTCCTTTTCCTCCACATCCTCTCCAGCACGTGTTATTCCTTGTCTTGTTGATAACAGCCATTCTCACAGGTGTATTTGATTTGCATTTCCCTAATAGCTAGTGAATTTGAACATTTTTTAATATATCTGTTGGCCATTTGTATGTCTTCCTGGGAAAAATGTCTGTTCAGGTCCTATGCCCATTTTTTAATTGGATTGTTTGTTTTTTTAATTGTTGAGTTGTACAAGTTCTTTATATATTTTGGATATTATCCCCTTATCAGAGGCATTGTTTGCAAATATTTTATCCTATTCGGTTGGCTGTCTCTTTGCTTTGTTGATGGTTTCTTTTGCTGTGCAGAAGCTTTTCAGTTTGATATGGTCCCATTCCTTTATTTTTGCTTTTACTTCCCTTGCCTTTGAGATTAGGTTCATAAAGTCCTCCCTGAACCCAAGGTCTATAAGTTTAGTACTGATATTTTCTTCTATACAGTTTATTGTTGCAGGTCTGTTGTGGAGGTCTTTAATCCCTTTAGAGTTAATTTTGGTATTTGGTGACCCTTCATAGTTCATATTCACTCTTCTGCATGTGGTTTTCCAATTTTCCCAAAACAATTTACTGAAGAGGCTTTCTTTTCCCTGTTGTACATTTTTTGCTCCTTTGTAAAAAATTATCTGTCCATATGTTTGTGGGTTTATTTCTGGGTTTTTGATTCTGTGTGTCTGTTTTTCTGCCAATACCAAGTTGTTTTCATTATTGATGCTTTGTAGTGTAGATTGAAATCAGGGAATGTGATGCCTCCGGCCTTATTCTTTTTATGTAGGATTGCTTTGGCAATTCTGGGTCTTTTGTGATTCCATATAAATTTGATGATTCTTTTATCTATTTCTTGAAAGAATGTCTGTGGGATTTTGATGGGAATTGTGTTAAACCTGTAGACTGCTTTGGGTAATGTGGCCATTTCAAACTATCTTGATTCCTCCAATCCATGAACATGGAATATCTTTCCATTTCTAGGTGTCCTCTTCAATTTTTTTAGTAATGTCCCATGGTTTTTGGTATATAAGTCCTTCACGTTCTGTCTTAAGTTTATTCCTAGGTATTTTATTCTTTTTGTTGCAATTACAAAAGGTATTGCTTTTCTCATTTCTTTTTCTGAAGTTTCATTGTTGATATACAGAAATGCAATTAATTTTTGTACATTGATTTTATATCCTGCAATGTTACTGTATTTATTATTTCTAATAGTTTTTGATGGAGTCTTTAGAATGTTCTATATAAATGATCATGTCATATGCAAAAAGTGACAGTTTAACTTCTTCTCTCCCCATTTGGATGCCTTTTATTCCTTTCTCTCGCCTGATTGCTGTGGCTAGAACTTCCAGTACTATATTGAATAGCAGTGGTGACAGGGGGCATTCCTGTCTTGTTCCTGATTTTAGGGGAATAGGCTTCAGCTTTTCCCCATTCAGTGTGATATTAGCTGAGGGTTTGCCATATATGGGCTTTATTATGTTGCGGTACTTTCCTTCTATACCCATTTTATTCAGTGTTTTGATCATAAATGGATGTGGTATCTTGTCAAATGCTCTTCATGCATCAATTGATATATTCATGTGGTTTTTATCTTTCAGTTTCTGTGGTGCATCACATTGATTTGTGTATGTTGAATCATCCTTGTGTTCCTGGAATGAATCCCACTTGATCATGATGCATAATCTTTTCAATGCATTATTGTATTCTATTTGTTAGTATCTTGTTTAGGATTTTTGCATCTGTGTTCATCAGAGATTTGGTCCGTAGTTTTCTTTTTTTGTGTTATTCTTACCAGGCTTTCATATTAGGGCTATGTTGACCTTGTGGAAAGAGTTGGGAAGTATTGCCTCATCTTCAATCTTTGGAAAGAGTTTGAGGAGAATAGGCATTGATTCCTCTTTGAATGCTTGATAAAACTCATTGGTGAAACTACCTGGTCCTGAGCTTTTGCCTCTGGGGAGGTTTTGGATGATTGTTTCAATTTCCTTACTGTTGATTGGTCTATTTAAATTGTCCATGTCTTCTTGGTTCAGTCTAGGTAGACTATATGTTTCTAGAAACTTGTCTATTTCTTCAGGGTTGTTAAATTTGGTGGCATTGTAGTCCCTCATAATATTTTCTTATGATCTTTTGTATTTCTCTGGTATCAGTCATAATTTTTCCCCTTTTATTTCTAATTTTGGTTATTAGTGTTTTTTTCTCTTTGCCCATTGGTGAGCCTCGCTGGGGCTTTGTCAATCTTATTGATTTTTTTCAAAGAACCAGCTGTTCATTACATTAATTTTCTCTATCATTTTTCTGCTGTCTATTGCATTTAGTTCTTCTCTAATTTTTATTATTGCCTTCCTTCTGTTGACTTTAGGCTTTTTTTTGTTCTTTTTCTAGTTTTTTAGGATGGGATGTTAGGTTGTTTACTTGTGCTTTTGCTTGTTTCCTGAGATAAGTTGTGTAATGATACAAATTTCTTTCTTATTACTGCTTTCGCTGTGTCCCAATAAGTTTGATACATTGTATTTTCATTGTCATTAGTTTCTACGTGTTTTTTTAATCTTGAAGATTTAAAAAAAATCTCTACATATACATTTAATTTTGTGGTCTTCTTTATTTTTTCTCTTCCACTACCTACAAAACATAAATTTGAAAATTTATCTATTATAATGAGCTCATTATATTTATAGTCAACATATGATAATTAACTCCTGGTTTTAATTTCCCATGATACAGTTTTACAGTTGGGGTAATGAGGGTTTGCTTTTGTCTCAATAAATCATCTACATTAAACAGGATTCAGAATACTATCCTTGTAAAAAATGACATTAAAATATTATATTCTGTTCAATATGTCTTTTATATTAAGATATCTTCTACAAAACTAGAATATTATCATATTATACTACAAATGTTAACTGTTATGATCCACGATCTTAAAAATGTATATTTAGCATCACATGAAAACATACCTAAAAAATTTAATACAGAGGAAACCTCTTCAGATATACGTAAAGTCATATATGTTGTCCCATGTATTTTTTATGTTATTAAATTTATTGGGAAAAACACTGATTAATAAAATTATATAGTGAAGTTTCAAGTGTAAAATTCTATAATACATCATCTGTATATTGTATTGTGTGATCACTCAGAGTCAAGTCTCCTTCCATCACCATATACTTGCCCCACTTTTACCCTTTTCTACTTTCCTCACCCCACTTTCCCTCTGGTAACCACCACACCGTTGACTGTGTCTATGAGTTTTTGTTTGTTGGACAATGTACAACACTGGAATCTAATGTTCACTAAGGTATATTATAGTTCCTATTGAAACATAATTGCATAATTGCCTCTCTACATTCACCTCCCCGTTTTTACCAAAGATAGCCAAATTAAGACTTATTTATATGCAAAATAACTCTAGTTTCAATAAACTTGGCCTGATTATTTGCAACAGAAATAACATGACCTATTTAACCTAAACAAATATTTTCCCAGGTCATGTGATTCAGAAAAGCATTTGAGTTAGTTTTTGTATTTCTGAGAGTTTTAAAATTGCTAATCCTTACAAGTGCTTGCCTTTAAATTAATTTTAACAACACCATCTGGAGGTAGAAAATTATTTCACATTTCACATTTACTATATATATGTGTGTGTGTGTGTGTGTGTGTGTGTAATAAAATACGTTGAGTACTTTCCTAACTAAGCCTCAGATAAACTAAGCAAGTTACAAATTTCAAATTCAATTGGCCAAACAAATGCAAACAAAGGAACTGGTTTACAAGTCAGGTACAAGTCCTAAAACTGTTCCTCACTTTGATAGAGTATTCCAAACAAATGCAAAACAAATTGGATAAGGGAAAAGCTCAAATGGAGCAGAAGGGAGCTGCTGGTGTAACACTTGGGGCCGACTTACCCTACCTCCAAATGGAGCCCCTTGGCTCTCAAAGAGACACAGCAGACACAAACAAAGGGTAGAGTACAAAAGTCCTAACCCTGCTCTCAGACAGATGTCCCCAAACTGTAAATGACTGTTCCAAAGGAGAGAAAGCCCAGAAAAGAGGAAGGATTCCCAAATGTGCACGCCCAAGTGACTTACCCCAGGTGGGAGTTGAAGTCCAAAGATGGCTCCTGTTCCAAACAAGCTGTGTGTCTCAGGCAGCCAGCTTCTGCCAGGGAAAGTCCCTCCTGAGGCCCCAAGGCTGAATAGCTTCTGCAGCAGCTCAGGACACACCAAGGGGATCCTGAACTGGGACTAGCCTGCCACAGGCGTCACCTTCTAGCTAAGGCTCACCAAATTGTTACTTATTCAAAGTCTGTGTGACTGATGCTTCAAAAGCCCAAATTGAAAACATCAGTTGGTAAGAAAAAGTTTATTGATTGAGAAGGCAGCAACCAACAAGATGGGAGCCCTTGTGGTTCCTCAAATCTATTTTACCAAATTACAGAGTTCACCCTTCTTTTATGCCAAGGGAAGGGGAAATGGGAGGGGCTGTTTTTGTAAAACTCAAGTCTCAAGCAAAATATTTCCAAGGATTTGCATGACTATATGCAAGATCAAGCAGAAGCCAATAGCCTGAAGGCCGTGGGGAAAAAGCAGGCATGAAAAAGATGAAGTAAGAGACGCAACGTTTTATTTCCGTACTTATGTATACGTGTTTAGATCTTATTGTAGTTCTCTCTTATCCATTCTCCCTGCCCAAATTCTGTGGTGGGAAATGGATGACTCTAATCTAACTGGATATCTTAGCCTGCTTAAGGTTGAAAAGACTACATAATGCCTGAAAGTTCTTCAGAGGAAATAAGTCAGAACTTTGTTTTTGACCATTCTAAGCTGTCATTGACTGACAGTTCAAATTTCTTGGTCTTCTATTGATTAGAATATTATAAAACCGAGATTAATTTACCACTTTCTTATTATATTCTTGCTGTTTTCCTTTTCTTACTCCCTGCAGAGCACTCTGGATTTCATAACATATTTTGTTTTCAGAGAACAATAATTTCATGGTTTAAAATCATTACTTGGTAAGGAAAAACTTAATGCTTATTTTATTAAATGATAAATGCATTTGGCTTAGAAACTGAATTTTCTTTTTTCTTACTTTCCTTCTCTATGAAACTCTTACTGTGATTAGGAAATGTATTTCTTTCCAACCACCTTATTTTTCTCCCTTGTTGTAGTGGAACTCAATGACTAAGAAGTAAAAGCAAAACAAACAATAATAACAAAATCATTTAAATAAAAAAGAAATAGGAGAGGTTTAGAATTTGCTTCTAAAAAAATCTAGAGGTATCTCCTATCTAAAACTATTCTACTTGAATATGGAGACATGGCAACTCTACCTAATACCTAAAAACAAATAGAGGGAGGCAGCCAAAATGGGGGACAAAGAATCATGTCCCACATAAAAAAACAGAACAAAGCCCCAGAAAAATAACTAAACATAATGGAGACAAACAATCTACCAGACAGAGTTTAAAACATTAGTTATTAGGATGCCCAGTGATCTCAGTGAGAACTTCAACAAAGAGATAGGAAACATAAAAATGGAGACAAGAAACATAAAAAAGAAACAGTCAGAAATGAAGACTATAGTAACTGAAATAAAGAATATATTAGAGGGAAGAAAGAATACATTAGATGAAGTGAAGGACTGAATCAGTGATTTAGTAGAAAAGGGAGCAGAAAATACCCAGTCAGAACAGGAAAAAAATATTTTTTTTAAAACATAAAGACAGTTTAAAGGGTCTTTGGGACAACATCAAGCAAACCAACATTTGCATCATAAGGGAACCAGAAGGAGAAGACAGACAGCAAGGAATTAAAAGCCTATTTGAAGAAATAGTGAAGAAAACTTCCCTAACCTGGTGAAGGAAATAGACATACAAGTTCAGGAAGCACAGGAAGTTCCCAAACAAGATGAACCCAAAAAGACCCATACCAAGACACATCATAATTAAAGTGCTAAAGATTAGAGACAAAGAGAGAATTCTGAAACCAGGAGGAGAAATGCCATTACTTAACTACCAAGGAGACCCCTTAGAACTGTCAGTTGATTTCACAACAAAAACTTTGCAGGCCAGAAGGAATTGGCAGGGAATAGTCAAAGTAATAAAATGCAAGGACCTACAACAAGATTACTGTATTCAGCAAAGCTATCATTTAGAACTGAAGGAGAGAAAACAAGCTTCCCAGACAAGAAAAAGCTAAAGGAGTTGCTCACCACCAAGGCAGTATTACAAAAAAATGTTAAAGGGACTTCTCTAAAAAGAAGAAAAAATATCAAAAATATAAATAACAAAATGGCAATAACTACATATCTATCAACAATTACTTTAAATATAAATGGATTAAATGTTCCAATTAAAAGACACAGGGTGGCTGAATGGATAAGAAAACAAGACCTTTACATATGCTGCCTATAGGAGACACATTTCAGATTGAAAGACACACAGACTGAAAATAAAGAGATAGAAAAAGATATTTCCTGAAAATGGAAACAAACAAACAATAACAACAACAACAAACCTGGTGTAGTAACACTTATACCAGACAAAACAGACTTTAAAACAAAGGCTATAGTAAGAGACAAAGAAGGACCCCGTAATCCCACTTCTGGATATTTGTCCAAAGAAATCCAAAACACAACTTCGAAGGGACATGTGCATCCATCCGTATGTTCATTGCAGCATTATTTTTAGTAGCTGAGATATGGAGTCAACCTGCGTGTCATCATGGATGAATGGATAGAGAGGAGGTGGGACATACATACAATGGAATATTACTCCACCATAAAAAAGAATGAAATCTTGCTATCTGCAACAACATGGATGGACCTAAAAGGTATTATACTGAGTTTAGTAAGTCAGACAGAGAAAGACAAATGCCATATGATTTCACTTATATTTGGAATCTAATAAACAAAAACAAACTCCTATATATAGAGAATGATTTGAGGGTTGTAAGACAGAAGGGTTGTGGGGATAGGTGAAAAAGCGGAGGGGATTAAGAAGTACAGATTGGTAATTACAAAAGAGTCATGGGGATGTAGGACACAGCATAAGGAATATATATATAGTCAACAATATTGTAAGAACTATGTATGGTGTCAGATGGGCACTAGACTTATTGGAGAGATCACCTTGTAAGTTATATAAATGTCTAATCACTCTGTTGTACACCCGAAAGTAATATAATATGTAGGTCAACTGTAACTTAAAATTTTTTAAAATTATCTTTTAAAAATCCAGAGACTTCAGAATTGGGTTCTTCTCTTCTTTGATGTATTTTGATTGGTATTAGCATTTAAACAATATCAAATATTAATAAAACAGTGCATTTGAATTATTACATGTCTATTTAGGTAGCAAATAAAATATGATTTTCTTTGTGAAAACACATACATATTTCAGAACTACAGATGTTTACAATGAAATAATTAAGCCAAAATTAATGAAGGCTGAGAATTATTTGGATGTTAAGAGCTGCTGTATAAAAAAGGACTAAAAGGTCATATGTAAATTAACTAAACTTATTGCAATAATCATTTCACCATATATATTAAATAATTATGTGGTATGTCTAAACCTAATGCAATATTATATGTCCATCATATTTCAATTTAAAGGGGCAAATGCAGTTTTAAAATTATGAAATGGAAAGTATTAAAGAAGTTTCTTCATGAAATGATTAATCAGAACTTGTAACATCCAGGCCTCAGAATGGATAAGAGGTGGATATTTAATGTACATTTCCACATGTATTTGACATGCACTTTTCTGTTGTTTTTCTTCAGAACTGGTTCAGGACAATTTCTCTCTATGTATATGTGTTCATAATATAATCAATACATTGTACACATATTCATATAAATGTGTTATATCCATATAATTAGTTTATATTGTATATTATATACTGATACTTAAACAATGTATGTATACATATAATGTGTTTATTATGTACATACATATATAATAAGAACATATATGTATATTACATAATCAAAAATATGTAAATGAATATGTATGATACATATATAGATATACATGATACATACATATGGATACATGTTTTATAATGCTAAAACATAAATAGTTAAATAAAAAACATTAATTTATATAGAACTAACCCAAAAAAGCTTGGCTTGGTAGGCTGTGACCACATAATTGGGCAACATTTTAGCACTGGCTTCTAATTCTTATACCAGTTCTTAAACTATATTGTAAGATTATGGTAAGCTTTCTGAAAGTCAGTTTATTTATATGTTACACAGGAAATAATTTATCCCTTCCCAAGAATTATTAAGAAAATCTAATAAAGTGAGATTGGGTTAACATTTTTCAAACACTATTTTCAAATCTGTGGTCTCAGATTATTTGTTTTGCAATCATTGTAAACTACTTATTAATAATCTTTCAACCAGGATAAAAGAGAAGTAGGTTTCTTCAGATGAGTTTTCCTCTATTCTGCTTTTGTTAAAATATTCTATTGTCATAAACCTTTTTATTTGTCATAAATATTTGAAGTAAGAAATCTGGATAGCTTATATCACTAAAAGTTACCCAATTGTTCTTGGTATATTTGAAAGACTTTTAATATTGAGGTGGGATGTAGGGAGTTTCTAACATTAGTGTATAATTGATATTTTGTTCAACCTTACATGTTCTTACAAGAGTGAAAAGATCCATCTCTATCACCTAACGTTCTCTCTAGGCCTTGAGGTTGCACTGGGAAATGGTCATTAGATGTTACAGTTCTAGGACCACCGCTCATAGCCTTCTTTGGCGTGGCAGCATCCACAAGGAAATACAGGCTGCATTAAGCCCATGTACACTGTGATCATCTATATTCTATATGAAAGATAAACGTGAGGGTCATGTTTGTCGTCACAAGGAAAATACCTCCACTGTCCCTAGAATGACTCGATCTGTACTCCATGTGACTGTACTTAATATCAAAGACTAAACCTTGGGTGAGGATCACCTAGCAACTAAAAATCCTCTGATTATTAGCCCTCAGAAGACCTGTGTACCAATGACAGTTGAGGACATGAGTCCTGGAAACAGACCGACTGTGTCTGAATCCTTCATCTCCACAATGAGCTGTGCAATCTTGGCCAATGCACTTAGTTTCTTGGGGCTTTAATTCCCTAATCTGTTAAGGGTGTGAGAAGTATATGTATGTCTTAGACCAATTATGACGATCAAATGAATTAATGTATAAAACACCCAAAAGATTGGCTGGCATATAGTCAATGCCAAAAAAAAGTATTATGATTAGATTGATAATAAAATGTGTTAGAATCAAATAGATATGAAAAGTCAAGGCTTAATGTGGCCAGCAGAAACAGAAAGTTATTTGCATGTTGAAACAAAAATGGAAGAATAAAATCTGAAAGAATATGAAAATACCTACACAAATATTTAGCAAGTGATAAAAATTAGGATGAAAAATTTGGATAAGTCAAAGTACAGTAAAATACAACCAGAAAAAAGGAAATATTGATCTTAAAAATGAGTTTACTTGATTGCTTGCCAAGGCATCTTATAAATTGCAATATAATATAGCTTTATATCTAGCAAATACTGCAAAATACAGCATAGTAATTACACATATACATGCAATATACACATAATTTATATGTGTATATAACCTACTTATCCAAATACTATGTAAGTATGTTTTAATATTTTCAGATAAAGAATGATTAGGAGTTACTATTTATAACATTGGATATGCTATCTCTAAATTACAATATGTACTCACACTTATTACTAGGCTTTACATTATTTTAAGATGAGAAAAGTGATTGTTTATATATCAATGGCAATATTTTAACGTAACTGTTTTCTTCTGAGTCTGAAAATTTCTCACTCTGAAACTTGGGAAAATAAGGATTTGGCCTTTTATGACTTGAATTCCTTTATTGATGGCCCTCTTTCAGAGCATTACCGACTTCCTTGCTCTGCCCTTCAGTGGAGACCAAATTACCCATCTTTTCTCTGGGATAGTCTGCATTTCATCTGCATTTACCTGTGTTTTAAATGATTCATTACACAGACTTGAATTGGCTTCTTAAAATTCTGTCAGTATGTATAAAAGTTTCATTGTATTTTTTTTTTATCTCTTGGTAGCTTTCTTTCTCTTTTTCCTTTTTATTTATTGTCAGTGGACAAAAAGTTGTAAGGAGAACACACAAAAATCATACCACTTTGCTTTTGAGATAAAAAAGACAGCAATTTAAAAAATTCTTGAACAAATTTTATGATGCATCTGCCTTCAATTTGGCTGTGATTGTCTTTAGAAACTGTTTTAAATGATCTTTAGAAAGCTTAAGATTAGAAGCAGGAAAAACAACACAAAAACCAACACCAAAAATTAAATCTTTGTGTTTTTAACTAGTTCAAATTTATACCTAAAGGATCAAAGTGAATCACATGTATATTCTTTCTCAAAAAGCTAAGAAACTTTTAGCAACTTGAAATCTATTATTAATTTGATGTTTGTTTTTGCAAGTCAATTGTTCTTTTATTGCTATTCCATCTTGATAAAGAATTTAAGAAAAATAAAAATTTCATCTCTTTTAACATTATAAAACGTCTAGCAATGTCTTTATAAAAACATCAAGGGCAGTATGTATTAAAAGACTTATAAGGAAACATTTTCAAAACAAATAATAAATGTCATTGCATAATATTAATTAGCAATTTGTATTTGAAATTGAAAATAAATCCTAATATGTTGGTCTATGTTACTATAAAATTAATACTTGTAAATAATTGCATATCTATATACCTGCAGTATACCAAATACAATTTAATCTCCTCCATAACTTTTTCATAATTTTAAAATAAGTCTTCTCCATAAATACTAAAGACAGCACAGCACTATAATCAAACTCAGTTAAGCCAGAGTTGACTTACAGGTCTACACAAGAGTCTCAAGTCCAAGCGTTGGCCGTGCGCTGCTGGTATCCTAGACATCCAGGTTTGTCCTGGGTTCATTCTGAGTATGTTAGCATCATTCTGGTGGCCCAATCTTCCTTTCAAGACACAGAATATAAAACCTACTAGAAATGATCCAATCTGCCCTCCTGGAACCAAGGTCAGTACAGGGGCCCCCAAATGGCCCCATTGGCTCAAGTTCTGAACTCCTTGGGGCAAACTGTGAACCCTGTATAAGTGGGTAGAGATTTAGGGATACCCCCAAGGGAAGAAGTGAAGACCTGCATCCCAAGAGTCCCTGCCTGGGATGCTGTGGAAATGCCTAGACAGGACCAGGAGGTACTGCAGTCCTGGCAGATCCTTGTCACCAAAATGGGGTATGTAGAATATTTTAAGTAAAATACTCTAAAATGTTAGACCCCCTGCAGCATGGAGGCTAACAAACCACCTATAGCGATGCTCAAATTCATTTGAAATCAGAGATGCAAATTAAAGCTACATACACAAAGCTATCATTTTACATTGATTTACAGGAGACAAAACTGTGATAACTTTTCCAATTAACATTCGAAGTTCAGTTTCCACATTGTTCTTTTGTATTGCCATTTTTCTTTCTTTGTCATAGTATCGTTACATTTGTTGTGATTAGCATCTTAACACCTTTTGTGAATCAATACATGTCATTTGCTCCTTCCACCCTAGTAGCTTAGAGATCTAACTTTCTCATGAAATTGGTTAAGAGTAACTAACTAGTGGCCAGACAAGCCCTTGAGCTGATAACTGGGCTGGATGTGCCCTTTGAGAACTATCCTAATTTTGTCCATTACCTGTTTTTCCCCCTTATGCACATCGACACTTTCAGATTTTCTCCTGAATAATTAATTCAGCAGACTATTTCTAGCTTGGTCACAGTAAAATCAGTCAATTCTGCTCAACTCTTGGGAAATCAATGAATTATTTTGCTTTTCATAATTATTATTAACTATAATGAATATGCTTGACATGTTTAATCTGATTGCTTTTAGTGACCTATGAGTGCCAGGATTACTGATTTGGAAAACCCACCAACTGACAAATAAATTGTGATCAAGGTTAGAGAGGAGGGACAGTGAGGTGCTTATTCAATATTTTTTCCCTCAAAACAAATGCGTGATTATGTTATAAGCCTCTTAATATAAAGCCATTTTAATAATTGGAAACTATTAATGTCAACTATGATATACTTCATACAAACCTGACTTTAGAATGATTTTTAAGACACTTTCTTAACCATAGCTAAGAAAGTAGCAATTATTGAAAGGGAATAAATTGAATTAAATCCCCCTGAAGAAAACAATGAACAGCTAAAAAGTATTAAGGTTGCTTATTTCCCAGGTGAGTCAAAGCAATTAGATAACTCCTTCCTCAACTGCCTATAGGATATAACAAATCATCCAAATGATTACTGGCTTGGAAAGCATGCACTTTATTTTTTTCACACTCTTATTTGAGAAATTCACATTTTCTGATTTTTTTTGTAAAATTTTCAGTCACATTAAATGAAAGTATTCCTAACTGTGAGTGGAAAAGACTCTCCAGCTACATTTATTGCACTCAGATGTTGTTTCTAATGGATAGACTTAGTTCTGTTAGGGACTGATGAAGTAATCAATGAGGTGCTACCCAAAAGGACATAAATACTCAGGAATGCCAAGAATCATGAGCAATTTCTTTTAGAGTCCAATGGCCAAAGATTACTTTACAGTCCTTACACAAATTTATTAGGAAATTAACTCTTGCTTTTCATTTTATTTTCCCTACGAGAGAATCCCCTTTGTTGATTCTTTAGAAGAGCAGGTGTACGTGAACCACAGATGAAGGAAAAAAATTACTTTAACACCAAATATTGCTTCTATTTTTATCTTCCATCTCTTTCTGCCTCATTTAATTTTAATTGAGTTTTTTATGTGATTTTTTCTTTTCTAAGTCTACCAATTATATGTCTCCAATTTTATTTTAGCAGTCACCCAGTTTGCAACATACATTTACAACTAATACAAGTCCCTTTCAAATAACTATACTGCTTCACAGGCAGTGCCATTACTCATGACAGAGTGGTCCCTCTTCTACCCTTCCAGCCCGTACAATATTGCTGTTTTTCATTTTACGTACCCATAAGCTATGGTTACCAAATACATTGTTACTATCATTATTGTGAACACACTGTTATCTGTTAGGAGAATTAAGAATAAGAAAAGTAAAAGTGTTTATTTTACCTTCATTTATTCCCTCTTGAATGCTCTTTCTATCTTCACATAGGTCTCGGTTTCTGATGTCATTTTTTTTCTCTCTGAAGAACATCTTTTAACATTTCCTGCAAGGTAAGTCTACTGGAGACATAGCCAATCAAATTTTGTTTGAGAAAATTTTATTTTTAAAATTCTTTGTCTCCTTTGAAGGATAATTTCCAGGATACAGAAATCTGATTGATGGTTAGTTTTTCTTTCAACACTTTACATATTTCATTCCAATCTCCTTTTGCTTACTTACATAGTTTCTGAAGATAATCTGGTGTAATTCTTAATTTTGTCCCCTTGTTCCTCTGTAGGTAGATGTTTTTCCCATCCCCTGTTACCCTCCGACTTCTTCCAAGATTTTCTCTTTTATGTTCTGTATTTTGAATATAATATGTTTTGGTGAAGGTTTTTTTTTATATTTATCCTGTTGTGTAACTCTGAGCTACTGGATATTTAATCTAGTGTCCATCATTAATTTTGAAAAATTCTCAGTCATTATTACTTTCAGTATTACTTCTGTTCTTTTCTTCTCCTTTTGGTATTCCCATTATGCATATATTGCATCTACTACAGTTTCTCTACAATTCTGAGATATTCCATCCCATCTTTTGCTTTCTTTTTTCATTTTGAATTTTAGCACTGGAAATTTCTATTGACATTTTCTCAAGTCATTGACTCTTTCTTCAGATGTGCCAAGTCTATGGATGAGCCCATCAAACTCATTCTTCATTTCTGTTGCAATGTTTTGTTTTTCTAGTATTTCCTTTTCATTCTTTCTTAGAATTTCCTTTTCTCTGCTCATATATATCTGTTCTTAGATGTTGTCCACTTCTTTCATTAGGGCCCTTAGCATATTAATCATAGTTACTTTTAAGTTTCTGGTGTCATAATTCCAAAACTTGTCATATTTGAGTCTGGTTCGTAGGCTTGTTTTGTTTCTTTAGACTGCATTTTTGCCTTTTAGCAGCTGTGAAATTTTTTTGTTGAAATCTAGACATAATGTATTGAGTAAAAAAAAAAAAGTAGGATAGATAGCTTTACTGTAAGGTTTTATGTGTAGCTAGGAGCTATGTTGTATTTATTGTTTTCTGTAGCTCTAGCATCAGGGGCTACAATTTCCTCTAGTGTACCAGTTTTTGTCTCTTTTGTGGTGTATTTGGATTTCTACAAAGATTCCTTGAGTAGAATCTGAGGCTCTCAGTTCTTTTAATTGTAATTCCTGTAGAAGCCTTATTGATAGGATGGTAAAGTGTGGGATAAGGGGAAGCATTCCATAGTCCCATGATTGGGTCTCAGCCTTTCAGTAACCCTGGGATGGGTATTTCACATGTTTATGTTGAAGTATAGAGTGCATGATGTTGGGTCTTTCTCACCTCCCAGGTTGGTTAAGCTCTGTTAAAACCCCAGCCAGTTAGGGACTGAAAAAAATCATTTCTTTTGGGGGAAGAACTTGTTAAGGAGAGCAGAAAGCTCTGGCTGTATCTCAAAATGGTTACTTTCCACCTTCTCCTGCTGGAAGTGTGAGGAGATTTTTCACTGACCTTTGCAAGGAGATCCCTGTGGGGCCCATGGAGGTAAAAATTCAGGAGACTGTAATGGCCCCTCCAGGAACTAGGCCCATTCATGTTTTTTTAGCTCTGAAGTTAGTCTACCCTGAGCCTTAGTTTACAGAGCTTGAAAATAACTCTTTATGTCTCTTTATCTATTTTTCTATTTATTACAAACTCTAAGTTCATATTAATACCAACATTTCTGGCCAACACCACATCTCATTATGCCCTTCTACTTTTTTATGTTCGTACTCTGTTCATGACAGTGAAAAGCTTAGCTCCCTTTTCTATGATATATTTACTTTTTTACCTTAAACCAGAATATGCTTTAGATGGTTTCAGAATTGCTAACTCATCCATTGTGAAAAACAAAAACAAATCTACTAACTAGTGTTCAATATTTATGTACACTTTTTTTTGACTGAGAGTTTGTAGTCAAAATTTTCGAGAGATGTTTCAGTTCTTTTCCATTTAGTGTTTGAAATAGTTCATTTTGTTTTCATTGTTTGCATTAAATTTTGGGTTATCCCACTATCCTTATTGATTTATGGATTTATGGATTTCAGCTATGTGAATTAAAAGTCAAACTATAAAAAGTTAGTCACAGAAGTGTGACTCTCACTGCCTCCCATTGCCACTACTCATCCTTTTTCCCACTCACAAACACACCTGAAATTTTCCAGTCTTCTTGGTTTCTGCACTATCCTTAGAGTCCTTTTTGTACAAATACACATTTTCAGATATATTTTACTTTACCTATTTTGCACAAAAAGTAACATATTATATATAATCTTTGACACTTTGCTATTTTTATCTAATGATCCATATGGAAATCACTGCACATCAGTTCATAGAAATTTTACTAGATCTTTTACCTAGTATGATATATCTATATTCATTCAACCACTCTCCTATGTATGGACATTGCCATTTCTTCCAAAGTTTTGCAACAATAAATGACATTGTGTACATATATTTTTGTATTATTGGATGTGTGTCCCCAGAGTAACTTCTTAGAGGTGGGATTAGAAGAGTAAATACACATGTAGTTTTGTTAAATATTTCAAAAATCTACCCTGAAGTGGTTATTCCACCAGCAACCATTGAGAGTGACTGCTTCTCCACAACCTCACTGACAATGTTGTCGTGCTTTCAATTTTTTCCAATGTGGTAAGAAATGGTGTCTCATCATACTTTATTAATAAATAAGCATTTCTCCAGGTGTGAGTGAGGCTTAACATACTTTTTATGGACTTAAGAGCCCATAAGACTTTAGTATCTTTCCTTATAAAGTTTCTACTCACATGCTTAGCCCATTTTTCCATCAGGTTTTTATTCATACAGTTTTAAAATAAGTTCTATACATATTTGGAATATTAGTCAGATATTCATAATATATGTCACAGGCATTATTATCCTAGTCTTTGATTTCTTTATGGTCTTCATTGACACATAAAAGTTTTTCTTTTATGTAGTCAAATCTTCAGTTTATCTGAATTTCAAGTCATAATTAGAAAACATATTTCTATATACAGGTTATAAAGGAATTCACCCATTTTCCTTCCATAAGGCTGTGTGACTTATTTATGAATTTATTTTGCATTTAGATCCTTGATTTATTTGAAGATAACTATTTTATATGGTTCAAAATGTGGATCTAATTTTGGATCCATGAATGGTTAATCCACTGTCAGAGTAATATTTATTAAGTAGTCATCTCGAATTGGTTTGAGATGCTCATTTTATAATTATGCTAAATAACCTTTCGTATTTGGATCTGTTTGGGAGTTTCTATTCCTTTCTAATGTTTTGCTTATCAATTCATTGGCCAATATTAAGCTATTTTAATTGTGAGGTTTTATAGTATGTTTTGATGTTGCTGTGGAAGGCCTAGTCTAAATTATAGCTTTCCTTTTTTTATTTCTTAAGTATTCTTGTATGTTTATTTCCCCATATGAAATTTAACATTAACTTATTTTGATATCAGAAGCTTTTATAAAATTGCAATTGTGTTAAATTTCAAGTTAATTAAAGTAAATGATATTGAATGATGATGAGTCATTCTGTTTAAAAAGGGGAATATCATTTCATGCATCAAAATTACAACTTGTCTCATTTAGGATTCTTTTAAAGTTTTTCTCATTTAGGGTTTGCGTATTTCTATTGTAAGCTTATTCTTAAGTATTTACTCTTCTTTTTTAAAATGATGATATGTTTAAGAAATACAATTAAAGCTTTTAAATGTAAGCAGTTAATAAATACATATAACCTATAGATTTTATTAGTAGACATGAAGAAAGCTTAAAAGAAATTATCCCTAACAGAGGCCCGTGAAAAAACCTTTTGAAAATAAGTTAGAAAGTGAAAGAGATTGACTGTGTGTAGAATAAAAAGTGCACGTTTTATCTCCGTGGGAGTTTCAGAAGGATGTAATAGAGAACACTGGGGAGTTGTATTAATAACACTTGAAAGAAGTGCAGGTGAGAATTTACCGCAAATGTAGAACATTACCATGCAGGAGGGATAACATGCGTCCCTCTACACAAAATAGTGAAAACAGGAAGCAGAAAACACAGAAAGAAAGAACTGTGAAGACAGCAGAGAAAATAGAAATTATCTATTAATAGAAGGGAATGGGAATGAAACTGCTCAATTCTCAATATAGTAATGCAAACCAGAACAGGTGATCTAATATATTTTGTAAGTTGAGAGAATGTCTCCTAACCTTCAACTGATCCTTGTTAAAACATTTCTGAGAATTATGATGACATGTTCAGGAAAACAGAATCTTTGAGGAGGTGCCAGTAGCAGAAATGTCAAAGGGAGTTTTTTCAGGCAGAAGGGAAATTTTCTAGCTTGAACATGAAAACTACAAAAAGGAATGGTGAATAAAAATAATAATAAATTTGTGAGTAAATGCAAATAATCATTAGGATGATATTGTATATAGTACTAGTATAGTCATGAGTACTATTAGGGAGATAAAGACTGGAAAAAGATTACTATTATAAAACAGTATAGGTTTGAGAGGAGGTGGATCAGGGCTAAAGAAGTCCAAGGCATTTGTATTATTTGAAAGCGGGTAACTATCTTAATTAACTTAACTATGAGTGCTTATCATGTTGGAGTAAAAAGTGATAGTTATAAAGCTTCCAAACAAATGGAAAGTTATAAATAAGTATAACCTAGATGAAAGGAAAAAGACGTCAATTAATCCCCAAAGAGTAAAAGATGCAGGGACTAAAATGTGATTAAAAGTGGAAATCACTAACATGGATAATACAAATAAACCTAAATATCGAGATAACAGTTACTGTGAATATAAATTAAGTTCTCAGGTTAAACAGTAGAAACTACCATTTGATTCAGAAATACAAAAATCAATACCCATGCAGTTGAAAGTCAAAGCATGGAGAAAATTCTACCAGGCAGAGAGTAATCCCTGAAATGCTGGTGGAGCTCTAGTAACACTTACCTTCCCCAAACGAAATCAAGAAGAAAGAGCAAATCTGAGTTATACTGTAACTTTAAAGAAATTGAATTATTGTTCAGAAAATTTCAAAAAATACAAAGCCTAGTAAGCCCTATACTCAGTACCACTGATCATTCAAAAAACAGAAAATTCCAATACAAAAAGTATTTTAAAAGATAGGAAAAAAGTAAAGATAACCTATTTTATATTACAAAGCTAGCATGACTTTCACCGAAAAACAAAATTAGTAAAATATAAGAAAAAAAGCTTATGACATAGATTAATAAAAATTAAATAAAATAATAAAAGTTCAGTCATATACAAAATAAAATATGTAATAAAAAAATTGTAGTTTATCCCAAGAATGCATGTTTAGTTTAAATATTAAATAGATTTGGTGTAACTCACATTACTAAATTAAAGAGGAAACAACGTATGTAATTACCTCATATGAGAAAAAGTACATATAGTTCAACAAAATGTATCATTCATTTAGTATAACAACTAAAAATTGGAGGAAATTTCCTTCATCTGATAAATGGTTTTTATAAAACAAAAATAAAATAAAACAAAATGCCTTTATTATTACTCTGAACTATTGTGATATAAATATATGTAAAGAGAGTAAGGAATGAGTAGTGAGATAAAGGAGGGAAAAAAGGAAAAGAAATTTAAAAACCACATTTGGAAACAAAACAAACCAAAATAAATACACCAGTGTGTTAATATTGTTCATTTATTTATCAAAAACGAACTCAAAATACATCTTTTTAAAAGAGAAGCTATCTTGATAGCTACCGTATAATTGAGCAGTGCACAAAATTTCATTGCTTTTGTGTTTGCTGTTTTCCATATCATCAGAGACACCTTCAACGGAAAAAGTACCTTATTGCATCAGCAGAAGCCGCTCGGGCGTGGCTAATGCAAAGCACGTGGCGATGGCGTCATCTGCATTTGCACGGAAAGGCGTTAGCGTCAGTTCAGGGCCTGCCCGGGTGTCTGACTTTGACTCTTGGCCAAGCTATGGACAGTGAAGTGCTTGCTTAGGCTCCCACTTACCCTGCCGACCCCCAGGGTAGTTCTTTACTGCAAGGTTTGCATCTGATAAAACCGCCTCGGCCGGTGCCGTTGGACCCACGGCCGAGCAATCCGCAGGAGCCGCACTGGCGGGCTCTTCTGCAACCACGGGAGCAACGGGTCCCGCCAGCCCTCCCACACCCTCCGCGCTGGGCCGCTGGTGCGTGTCTCCTCCCACCAAGGCTCGCCTGCCTCCTCCTCGTCCGCACGCCCCACCTACTTTGCCTTTACCTAACAGCTTTAGGGGACTGTACTCTGAGGGGTCTGGAGAGCCATTTCTGGTGGGCCTGCTGGGGAAAACAGTACCAGCCCCTCCCCAGGAGCTGTGGGTGATACCCCGCCATTGCCACGGAGCGCGTGCATTCTGATTTTGTATATTCCCTTCTAATAACTAAGTGGTTGAAATTCTTCTATACAGTGGAAGAATATTTCATCGAAGGGATGCTCTTTTCTAATATTCATTAAATTAACAGGCTAATCAAAAGAAGAAATCATTAGTTTAAAACGAGTATACCACTTAAAAGAAAACAAAGACAGTGTTAGCTTCTGTGACTCCAATTAAGTTCCATCTCTTCAAAACTCAAAAGCATTAGTTCAGTGAAAGTAATGCTGTATCAACTCCAAATAGGTAAATTGGTTTCAGCAAAATAATAACACATCGTATGCATCGTATATTGTCAATTTTCATATGACTGCCTTAGAACATTTTAATTCAATCTATATATATTTTGGTTTCGGAGTTGTCTACGTGCTTTCCATTTAAATATTTTATATATAACTTTATGTAAGTACATATTTATACAGCATTTGGATGATAACTTTTTCTTATCACTAAAGTCAGACAAATCCTTTTTTTGTTCTTTTTTTAGTAAAATACTTATTACACTGTCAGGTTTGAGAAAACTGCTTCAGAATGTTTACCATTCACATTCAGGACCTTTTTCTCCCTTATTATATTTTATGAAATGCCTGGGATCAAGCTCTCTCCCATTCTAAATGTAAACATTAGAATACTTGGGGTTATCCAAACTGAAAAGCCAATTTTTTCTTCTGAAATTCTGAAAGTTTTCAGGAACTCACAGTGTGGAGCTGTTTCTAATAAGGTAATGACAATATTATTCAGGAAGAGAAGACCACAGACTATCTTCCCTGCTGAGGTACATTGTAGAAAACATCCTGTCATCTGCATAAAATTAGGACACAATGTATTTCCTTGAAATGGAACTGAAAAGTGTTTATTTCTCTCTTGTATGAGGTCTCTCAACTTTACAGAGCAAATACGTATTTTCAAGTGAATACAAAGAGCTCAGCATTTACATTCATTCTAAAACTGGATGTGGCAGGAGCAATGGGAAATGGTCGTAGACCAAAGAATAAACTTCCATCAATTTTTGGAAAAATATTTGTTTAGTGTTATCTTACAAAATCATTGCTTCTTTTTAAACTGGATGACGTTTTTATTTGCATAAATTTCTTAGTACCAGAGAAGAAGTTGTGCAGTGTTGTAAGAAATTACGCTGGAATTTCAAAGCAGGGTATTGTTTCCTTAATTTCACCTCTGAAGCATAAGAAAAACAAAACAAAAACATAAAAATGTGCGGCTTGTCTTCCACCATGAGGCAAGGAAGCATTGCATCAAAGTGTGAAAAATACAGGTGTCTGGAGAGACTTCTGCTTCTGGGGGGATGAAGTCGATGTACTTTTCTCCTCCTGCTAAGAACATACAAGTATGGCCATTTTCTTCTGTCGTGTTTCAAATGGGCCGTCTGGTCAACCTACTGACATCTGGCATTTAGTCCAATGAGACTAGACTGACCTTACATACCATTTGAAACAGGACAGTACCGTTGTTTTCTGCCCCATTTCAAATGAGATGTCTGGTCAGCCTAGTAATGACTCTTCTGCCAGTGGAAAAGGAGACACTGGTAGCCCGTGGCATGGACTGGCAGACGAGCTGCCTCAATCCTAACCTGTAGACGCCTGGAGCAAACACCTGTAGACGGCAATGCTTTGGATAACCAAGTAATTGCAGCTAAAGAATGTGTTGTTTTTTTTATTGAAAGTAGGGAATTAATGAAGCTGATTGATTGTTTCTAACTGTCTGACAACTTGCGGGGAGAAAGTGTTGCGTTCTGGATTTTATAATCACAGCTCAAGGCCCAAGTAGAAAGAGAAATAGCAGAAGGCTTATCTAACTCCCTGAAAGAAACCCTTATCTCTTGTAACCACAGGGCTGAAATTGCTGAAACGAAAAGTCTGAAGCTGTGAGTGGCTGAATCATAATGCACCTAGACAGATAAACAGTCCCCAGTCTATCAGATCGCTGGAGGTAAATATCAAATACGCAAGTATGAACCAATACAAGGAAGGCTTCTACAAGCTTCTATCCATGGTTGTTTAAGGGTACCATGTATGTCAGCATGGTATTCCAACAGCATAGCCTTTCACCAAAACAAACAAACGAACAAATAAAAATTAATAAAATGTGGCAGTGAACTCCTGATGGAATTCTTATCTCTATTTTTCTAGAGCCATTTCAGGTTCACAACCAAAGTAAGAGAGAGATACTGACATTTCCCAGTATCCCCTGCTCCTCACATTCATTGCCTGCTCCATTATTAACTCACTCACCAGGATGGTACATTTTTTTAAACCAAGGCTGAACCTACAGTGACACGTCATAATCACCCAAAGGCCATATTTTATCTTAGGGTTCACTCTTGGTGCTGTACCTTCTATGGGTATGGATAAATGTATGATGGCACATATCTACCATTATATTATAACATCACGCCGAGTATTTCTAACTATATTTTTTAGGCCTGCTATAACAGGAGGATTGACCTGTGGCGCCTCGTATCAAGAACCACGTGACATCAGGGTGTCCCATTACTGTAGTTAACTGTGCCTCACTTGAGTAGGTGGCACCTGCCAGATTTCTCCACTGTCACCTTACTGGTTTTTCCTCTGCAATTAATAATTCAATTAATAATTAATCTGTGGAGAGATTAACTTAAAGTCAGTTCATGTCAAGCTTTCACCCAACCATTTTAGCATCCATCAGTGATTTTTGCCTGAATGATTTATTACCGTGGTGCTGAAAATAATCGTTTTTCAAACTCCATCATTCCATTTGCGTTTATCACGTGGCGTGTCTCTGTGAGGATGAGATTTCTTTCCCTTGAGTGTGTATGTATGTATACATACACATATATTTGTGTATGCACATGTGTGTATGTATGTGACATAAGTATAGATTTATGAATTCTTACTTTATTAATGTATCTATTCACATTAATGCTCAATTGTCCTAGATTTGGCTGTGGGAGCCTCTTTAAGCTGATCCCTATGTTACTTTGACTTGTTCTTACCATTTTTGGGGTCCATCCTAACTCTGGCACAACAAGATTTTGAAGGTTTAAGCAGTATATTTTATTTTGCTCCTGCTCAGGGTAAAGCTATAGTTTCAATGACCCATCATTCCTTTTAATGGTGTATGGATTTCAGAAACAAATCTGAGTACTAAGAGCCCTTTCTCTGGTATATCTCACAATTTTTTTTGTTAGTTTTGCATTAGCCTTTTAAATTTTCTCACAGTGACTTGGTTCTTTTTCCATGCAGTTTATTGCTAACATGAGGGCATTAATTTTTAGATCTTCTATTCTACTGAGTCTAGATTTTAAGCCACATGAAACCTTTCTAGATAATTATGTAATGGAGTCTTTCACCCACACTTTCCTATAGCATTTGCATTTCTTTTAACATTTAGATTTATAATCTATTTAGAGTTTATTCTTGTGATTGGCATGAGAAATGGTTTAAATTTATCTTTTTCAAATGGCTTTCCAGTTGTTCTATTATTTTATTAAAATTTTACCTCTGCCCCAATGATGTACCAACTTTATCATATACTAAGTTTCTGTGTTCTTATTTCTATTTCTATTTTCTCTCTGTCATTCCAAAAGCTTTCTTGTTTGTTGTTGTTACCAAACTTTTTAAAAATATGAAGGCATAATATTACATTTTAATACTGATTCAATTTTATGTATGAAATGTTTACTATATATTGACACATGATATATATATATATATATATATATATATATATATATCCCTTGATAGTGTTTATTTTCAACTATTCTCACATGCCTATTTTTTCCTTACATTTTCTTCTATATTACCAATCTCTCTAGGCCCAGAAAACAAAAGCAAAATACCTTAGGGAAAATTTAAAGCACAGTAAAGTTTTTTTTGTTTAGTTAAAGTATATTTTGTTTAATAATTCTCTTTTATATATTATTATTCTCTAGTGAAAAAAAATGCAATTTTTTATTGGTAGTGTATAAAATCCTTACACTTTGGATTATCTTAAAATTGAATTTCTAACATAATCATATGTAGAGCAAATACATATAAATCAATATGATGTAACATATGCGTGATGTTATTAAAGTGGTAGAATGTGACTGTTTTACCTACTGTTAAATTTTTACAGCCAGTATATTGTGGAACAAAGTATGTATCAAATGCAAATTGCCACTCTGTAGTTGAACTTTTCTCTCTCTCTCCACTCAGCTATCATTAATTAGAAGGGCACAGTATGAATTACAAGTTCTTGTTATTTAACCATGCATAGAAAAAAGAAAATAATGTGCTGATATAATTACTGACATTATTAATCGTCTTCTGCCTGTTTGTGTTACCTGCTAATGACCCCGCTGACTGCTGGCGACCGTGTGGGTGAGTGATGTCCACGGTGCCCTCTGGCTCAATAGCCCTGCTCGGCTGCTGTGGACTTGGCCTATGGCTTCCTTTGTGGAGTCAACCATCTCATTTAATCTTCTTCTTTTCCTGCTGGCTTCTATTTTTCTCAGCATTATTGTCTTTTCTAAGGAAACTTTCCTTTTCATAATGTGCCCAAAGTAGGACAGTGTCAGTTTTGTCATTTTTGCCTCCAGAGATGTTTCAGGCTTAATTAGCTTTAGGACCCATTTTTTTTTTTTAAATCTTTCTAGTGGTCGAGGGTAGAGATGTTTAACACCATATTTCAAATGAATCAACATTCTGCCTGCAAATATAAAATGCAAGCAGTCAGTGAAGAGTGTGAAAAAATGTAAAACGTAGTCAGTTGAGGAGAAAACTGTTTTAAAAAGGAAATTTGATTAGGAGTTCAATTTACCTTAAAGCTAAACCCATAAAGCTGAAAAGATAAAAGTACTCTCAAGCAAGGAAGTAGAAACATTAAATTAGAGTGGTGAATTGTGCACTGCAACAAAATGATCTAATAAACTAGTAATTTGCCAGATTATTATGAGCTACAAAGACAATTTAATAAAAACAATTTGGTTTATATTGCTTCTAGCCTAGTTCTATAGTTCACAATCATCTTTTTTTTTTTTTAAGTGTGATACTTTTAGTCATGGGACTACATGTTTATAAATTAAATTGTATGCTGCTAAAATTGTTATAACTACTTTACTAATGACCATGATTATAAAGGTATGCACTCAAATGCCACAATAAATTAAAACATAGTTATAGTCTAACTATTATTTTAACCTTTTCTTATATGCCCTTCTCTTTGGGGAATGAAAGTACTTTTGTATTTTTTTTCCTCTACTGGAATTTTTGAAATAAACATGGTTATGAGAACTTTTAAAATACATTCTTTAGTTGGTATTAAAGGATTAGTTAAATGAAGAAAAATTCTCATGTCTTAAAATTTCTATATTGTTAGTAAGAATTATTGAAAAGTATTAGAGCAGAAAATATCAAAGCTATTTATTCTGTCCTTTGCTTGGGATGATGAGGCAATTAAACTTGTAAGAACTTTCCCAGTTTCATATAATTATACTATTAAATTATAATTCTCATTTTTAAATGATGGAATGACTGAAGTTTTGCATAAGTCAGTTGAGTAGGACAAGAGATAAATTTTTCCATGACATTTATCATTCTAAAACTGTTACATCTACAGGAAATATCATACCTGATGCTGAAATGCTGAACACATTCTCTTTAGCTCCCTAGTAACTCGATGCTGCTACACTGTTTACACTGATGTTACAAGGGAGGTCTCAGCCGTTGCAGGAAGATGTGGTGGGGGTGGGGGTGGAGTAAGATTCTGAAAGAGCAGGGATAAGAGGAAATCGGAATTCTCATATATTGCTGGTACAGATGTAAAATTTTAACTCTGACATATAAAGTCCTTGAAAGTTGTCATTCCTGTGTGTACAAGAAAAATCTGGACAAATTGAAAAGCAACAACATTTTTGAGGATCCTTCAGAAAACTGAGGTCCCAGGGCAAATCAGCACCCTGAAACATGAGAGAAAAGTAAATTCAGAGAGAAACAGCTGAGATTTGCTTACCTGGGACAAAAGCCACTCTAGCCATAAACGGGTAGAGACACTTAAATGGTCATTTTTAAAAATTATGGTAAAATGCAAATAGCATAAAATTTACCATATTTAACCTTTTAAAGTGTACAGCTATTGGTGCATTCACGTTGTGCCACCATGAGCACCTCCATCTCTAGAATATTTTCACCCTCCCAAACTCAAACTCTGTCCCCGTTAAACAAAATAATTCTCCATTTGCCCTCATTCCAGCCCCTGACAACCACCATTCAACTTTTTGTCTCTATGATCCTAACAACTCCAGGTATCTCATTTAAGTAAAATTATACAGTATTTGTCCTTTTGTTTCTGGTTGATAGCACTTAGCATATCTTTAAGATTCATGCACGGTATAGCATGTGTCAGAATTTTGTCCCTTTTTAAGGCTGAATAAATTTTATCGTGTGTATATGTACCACATTTGTTTATTCATTCATTCCTATCAATAGACATTGAGTTGCTTCCATCTGTTGACTATTGTGAATAATGCTGTTTGACCCGTGGGTATACAAATACCTCTTGGATTCATTGCTTCTAATTCTTTGGGTTCTAATTCTTACTATTTTTAGGAATCTCCTTGGTTGGGTTGTGGAAGATACAGGGAGAGTTAGAAGAAAAGATTAAAGTCTTAAGTAGTTTTTGAGGCTGTCAACAAGCATCAGATACTCAAGTTCTGGTTGACTCCTCATGAGGAAGCGGTTCACAGCTACTGACCACGGTGCCTTGATTTAAGCAATACTCCCAATGAGGTCCCTTTCTAGGCCTTTGACTGCTGACAGTCCATCCTTCCCAGGCCTCACCTGAGCTCACTATTTTCTTTCAGTGGTTCCTTTTAAATAGATCCCCTCTGAAGCAGATGTAGGTCCATATCCCTTCAGAAGGATCACATTTTATATATGGAAAAAATACCCCCTTCATATATAATTGGGTAGAGCACCCAGAAGTGTCCTACCTCGGTGGCTACTAATGTAGCCAGAACATGTATCTGCTCTCATCTAACACATCTAAAATCAAGATTAGGAAGTTCAATATATTTCCTGTTAACTTAGGTGGATCTTGAAACAAAGCTCAAGAATATTTATGGGAGAACCCAACAAGGTAAAATCCAAACTGTCTAGCACCCGATCAAAAGGTGTGGGAAAAAGCAATGTGACCTATAATGAGGAGAAAAATCAATTGACACGGATTCAAAACTGATAAATACATTATATTAGCAGACAAAGATGTCGGCAAAGTTAATGTAATTGTATTGCGTATGTTCAAATGTTAAGTTGAGCCGTGAAAATACTTTTTTAAAGTCCCCAATTGAGCCTCTGAAGATGAAACCGAGCCACAGAGACGTCAGCTGCCGCGCTCAGAGTTACACAGCTGGGATGAGGAAGGTTGATTTCCTACCTACATAGGGCCACCCTTCAATCAGCAGGACACATCAGAGTAAAGCCCGACCTTTTCTGCAAGCAGTCCTTCCTGACCCCCATGCCCAGTAACCTGGTCAGCGTCGGTGTCAGCTTAACCGCAAGCACCCACCCCCCGGGCTGTGCGTGTAACCTCGGGGCGCCATGCCGAATGCCTGGCGGACGGGAAGGCCAGGCTGCACGGTGCATTTTCCAGAGGTGAGACGTAAGACTAGGTTTTAACAAAATCTCTACGTTACAGAACAGTGTACGGGTCGAACAGGAAGACGTAAAAGGGAGCGCGGAAAGGGCGTGGCCTGCCGCAGAAAACGAGCCCCGGCGGCGCCGGCCCCGTCTTTCTCCGATCAAAACACGTTTTAGGGTCGAGTCCCTGGGGCCGAGCTTCGTGCTGCCCACGTCCTGCCCAGAAACTTCTCTCATGGTTTCTACAACGCCTATCGCTTTATTAAAAGCATGCAAACCTCCCAGAGAAACGACTTTGAAGTGATAAATATGTTTAATACTCTGACACGGATGCAGAGAAAACGATGCCTGGAGGCCGTTCAATATTTTTGGAGTTTTAATAACAAAGTGTCTGGCAACCACTGATCTGGGAGTAAGCGAGGCGTCCCACACCCACAATTTATGGTCTTTTTCTCTGCTCCTGGCGTGGGGGTCTCAGAGTCTGCACATGCAGGAGCATCAGGAGGTGGTTTGCAGGGTGATCTGCTGCTGACCTTGACTGGCTTGTCTTAATTTTGTAAAAGTTCTTAAATCGAATTCCGGTTTCGGTATCTGTATTTCTGTTACATTTTCAGTGGGCCTTCTCTGTTTCTGTCTGTCTCTCTGTCTCTCTCTCCCTCCCTCTGCAATGTGAATGTGTCTGTGTGTGTGAGTACATAGATATGTGTGTATGTGTGAATACCACAATCAAATCTTCTAGTGAATTTTATCAGCTTGATTTGGGAGCTTACTGCAAGTCTCAGGAGAGCCCAGCATAGGACTTTGAAATATACAAATGCTATCTGTCAATGGTGACAAAAGACCGTGGAGCATAACGCGGTGCTTTTCCAAATTTCACACTCACACAGACAATCAGGGGAGCTGCAAATTCTGATTCAGTATGTCTCAGGTAATACTTGGGGTCTGTACTTCTCCCATGCTCTCGGGTGCTGTCGTCGATGGGTTTTGCTTAGAGTAGCAAAGGCAAAGTGGCAATTACATGGAACAGGAGTGATTTGAGCTCAAATCTCTGCTCAGCACTTGCTGGATATGTTTAGGCATCTCTTGGTGTAGCTGTGACATAACATCATTGTGTCTGTACAAGCATCTACTAAATAAATAGGCCGTATAGAATGAGTGTTAGGTGCTTTTCAATCTTTCTTAATGCTGAGGACCACGCAAGTTCCATGAAGAATGGGACAATCTTAAATATTCAATGAAGTGTTTTTCAGAATGTTATTTTTTAAAGTGTCAACTTAACACTTTTTTCAAGAAGTAAAAACAATATATATCATTGCAATGATTATTTTATTTCATAGGTTGCTACCCATGAGAAATTTCTGGCATTAGTACTCTCTACAAATAGTTTCAGGTTACAGAAATGGCTGGACATAGGACCACAGAAATGATTTGTGTGAACATAAGAATCCAAAGAAAACTAGCAAGAGTTTTGAGTGCCACATAAGCACTCAAGTCAGAAGAAACACATGGCTGCTGTCACTGTGGAGGGCCCTGGCGGTGCGGCTGCGGCCGGCCTTAAAGAAGCACCTTGTGACAGGTGCCGCTACGTTGCTTCTCGGTTGTGTGTGCCCTCGTGGCTCTGTGCCTGCTACTCGTGCATGTCTCCTTTGTCACCTGGCAGAACTGTAAGTGCTGTCAGTACAGGGTGTTCACAGGAGTCATGGGCAAAGGGGGACGGGCATTGGGGGAGGACAGAAACTTTAGTCAGGTTCAGGTGTCCTGTTGTTTTCTGCATTCCTTGGCAGCTGGCCAGGTGCGGCACGTCCCTGGGACTGACTGTCAGAGAGAGTCCTGAGGGCGGGAGTCTAACCCGTTACGCCATCACTCCCTCTGGAGCTTTTTCAGGGCCTTTCCCGGGAGGCACCCCAGGGAAATGTTTAGCCACTCAGTGGGCGGGCCAAGACGCACCTCCTCCAACAAAGTGTGGGTCCCAGTCCGGGGGCGGGGTGCCCTTTTCAATAGTCTTCCCTTCCATGGGGTTAGTCGCTACTTCTCGTTTCTGCCCTCCCTGTGTCTTTAGCGTTCTCTTGATCTCCGACCCGCGTATCCCCCATTACTTCAATCTCCTGTGATAGTCCATGCTTCCTTATATTAAACTGTACTTGTCCAAATTAATATGTGGTTTCTATCTTTTTATTAAATTGATGACTGATACATGCATCTGGCCTGGACATCCTTTTATCCAATGTTGACAGCAAGTATTCATAAATACAATTAAGACTTTATTGGAAATAATAATGAAGACTCAGAAAGGAAAATGCAAAGTCACATCCACCCAAGAGAAGACTGACGAGGGACCATTTTAGTTGAAAGTCTCACCTAACAGAATTCATCAATCCTTCCTGGTATGTCAGGAGGAGAATGTTATCTTTCATATTTAAATCTGCTAAGTTCTCCAGTCTCTAGGTCTCCATTTAGATTCTTCGAGAGTGCTGTAGAAATAGTTTATATTCATGGAGCCACTGAAAATCAAATGACTGTGGCTGTTTTTCGAGCTTGATGAGAACAGCTTTAGTTGACATTTCATGGCAGTCATGCTAATTTCTATTTCCTTTTATGGTCAATATTTAAATAAAAATCAATGCGAAACCATGGTTACCTCAACAATGAAAATCTAGGTGAAAAGAGAGAAAAAGTGGTGTGGAAAGTACCCACATGGGTTCCATACATATTAATAATATTTAAGTATAAAAAATAGAAATTGAATAATATATTTTGTTTTAGACAGTGTTTCTGTCTTTTAAGTTTGGAAAAATATTATATTTATAAGCCAATGGTAAACAAAAGAACAAATAGTTTTGAAGCATCACATTAATTTTATTTTATCCATTTAAATGTCTACACTCCATGTGCCTAGGTCTCAGTCCTTCAGTACATCCTCTTCTTTGTAAACCTTCACTCTGTGTACCAACACAATCTCTTCCAGTTTCATTTTTTAAAATACCACCTGTATTTAATGACTTACAAATGAATACCATCAACTGAGACCTATCCTGTGAACTCACATTTTGAAGGATTTGGGCCTAATTTAAATATTTGGGTATTAGAAGAGATGTCCAGAGTTTGAGAGATTACTGCTTTTACACTGTAACGTTACAGGCTTTAGAAACTTGGGCTTACCAAAAATAATTATTGCATTATTTTTCTAACTGGTCTTCCTCCTTTTGCCCCTGGCCACCATTAACCTGAGTATTTAGGAAAAATACTTATTTTTAATTTGTTCAGACTCATGGAATCATCAGTCACCAGAGTTGAAACTAGTTCAAGTCTCTGACCCAACTTCCTTATTTAAAAGATAAATTAGGTCTCGAAGGTTTTATGGTTTCCTCAAGGTCACACTGATAACCCCAAAGGGAGCCACGAAAGGCTGTAAGTGAACTCAAAGCCAATCTAAAGCTTGCATCCGAACAGCTCCATTTGTGGTTGTGGGTGCCCACACAATGCCTCTCCTGTCCCCCTTCCTCTGCCCTCTCCACCTTGTCCCACTAAAGCCACACTGTTCCTTGAACACGCCAAGTCCATCAGGGACATTGGACTCCCTGCGCCCTCCCTTTGGACACTTACCCCTCCCCCGCACCATAACTATGTGGCTAGTTCGTTCTCAGCAATCCTCTCCAAGGCTGGCCCCACCTCGCTCAAGTCCCCCACCCCTCTCCTCTAGTGAGTTTTTATCCTCTCAAATGCTTTAGCTTTTGTAGTCCACCAGTCTGGGCATTTTTATTATCCAACATATACTTCATGCTATTTATTTCTTGAATAAGTACTCTAAGAATAATAGCAAATAACATAGATAAGACCAAATAAATTCTTATTTCTTGTCTTTCTTTCCCCTTAGAATATAAGCTCCCTAAGGAAGGGATTTTCATTTTTGTTTGTTTTGATCATATTTAATGCTCTGTGAAGTGAAAACACATCAAAGGACTGATCTCTCAAATGGCAAAGAGTCTAAACGGCTCCATTTTCTAATTACAACTCTTTTCTTCCCCCATCACTGGTAGCTGTGCAAATAATCACGTGAAAGAAATTTTTAGCCTTAAAAATAGCTATCTCTTATTTCTCTTTGCATTTTGCAACCATTTTTTAGAAAAACAAAATACATAATAGTTGAGATTATGTAAACAAAAACAAAATAAAAACAAAGATAAAAACCAAAAACCACTTTAAAATCTCTTTTCTTCTCTCTCTTCCAGGACCCACTTTCCATAAAGATAACAAAGAAAAGTTAAGAAGAAATCTCAATGAATTAATAATAACTATAATAGGAAGCACTCTAGGCATTTTCTGGATACTTTGGTAGGTTCTTTAACACATTGTCATTTAATCCTATTATATCATTGTAGAGGGAAATTCAGGCTCACAGAAAAGTAAGAGGTTTTCTCAAGGTCCCAGAGTAAGTAAGTTTCAGAATCATAGTTTAAGCCAAAATCTTTCTGGCTCCATCCTGAGCTAACACCTAGGCTATTTTCTTCCAAACTTACATATTTTTTTACTCAAGTAACTATTTGATTTCAGAAGATTTCTGAGAAACTATTTAAAACAATCAATAATTTTTATATTTGAAAATTTACTTAATTTACATAGTAGGATTTTTTAAAATTCAAAGACAGATGTCACCTTAACATTTTTCATACAGGCTCTACTGGAAAAAAAAATCACATTCAGAGATTTACTGAGTATTCTAATATTCATTAAGAAACTATACAACAAATACGTAATACCTCCCATAAATTTGTTGAGTATAATATTATAATAAAAAGCCAGTAATCCTCATCTTCTTGGAATTATTGCTAATGCCCAAATATTTATATAGGGCCTGAATCCTCTAAACATGTATTTTAAACATTTCCTTTTTCCTAAACCAACTCTGTTTTTTTGTTGTGTTTTGTTTTGTTTTTTGCTATATAAATAAATTTACCACCTTGATTCTTCATTCATTTTATTACTTTCTTCTGAGCTCTGTCAAGGTTTTTCATAACCATCAAATCAGACGCTCTTTTACCTGCCTTTCTTTGGTAAATAGCTCACAAACATGAGACTAGTTTTTAGCAGACAAATTATTAATATTTCAACTCAGAAAGTGCATGTCATGTTAAAACTAGGTTCTCAGCAATTTCTTAAGTCCTTGTTGGCTAAGAACCGATGGTTGCCTGCCAAACAACTAGGAAATTAAACAATGATCTTTAAAATTATCAGTACTTTACTCAGTACTGGACATTTTATAAAAATGTGCAGATTACGGCTCACATAGTGTCAGAATGGGAGGGAAAGCGAAAATCTCTTTGAACCAATTTTCCTTTTTTTTAGAAGTAAAGCAACGTATGCCCAGGAGATATGGTGATTTGCTCAATGTGACACTGATAACCAGAAAATGAGTCAGGTAAAAGGTCCGGGAAAGCTAACAGCCTGTTGTTTCCCTGCAGAACATTACTCCCCGGTGGGGTCTTGGCTACAGGCTAGTCCCAGCCCAGCAGCCAGGACCATCTCTTTACAGCCCGCAGGCCAACCTGCGGCCCAGGATGGCTTTGAGCGCGGCCCAATGCAAATTCTTAAAACATTGTGAGATATTTTTGCAACCTTTTTTTTTTTTTAAATAGCTCACCAGCTATCATGAGTGTTGGTGTATTTTATGTGTGTCCCAAGACAGTTCTTCCTCCAGAGTGGCTCAGGGAAGTCAAAAGGTGGGACACCCCTGCTTTATAGTGGAAATCAGATCGTGTCGTTTTTCTGGTGGACCCCAGAAAATGGCTTCTTGTCTCGGTGTAAAAGCCAAAGCCTGCAGATGACTGTGAATCCCACCCCCTGTTCCTCCTCCAGCATCAGGTCCTACTCTGACCCATCACTCACGGGCCCTCAGTGGCACTTAGCTTCTAGCTGCTCTTCCAACAGGACTGTTGACCTTTCACTGTTACGTGCCTGGGAGACGTCTCCTAAGTATTCACATGACTCACCTCTCCTCAAGTTTTTGTTCAAACAGCACCTTCTCAGTGAATCTTACTTTGACCACCCTATTTCAAATTACTACCTGTATTTCCCCAAATCAGCACTTTCAATGCTTCTCATGTACTTTCATTTTTTTTCACAACTTATCTCATCTTCTAACATCTAACATTTATTTATTTATTATATCTGTTGTTTATTTTCTCTTTTCCTTTGTTATATTGAAAATGACTAAAGGATAAATTCATTAATTTTGTTCCATGGTATACCCTAAGTCCTAGAACAGTGTCGAGGACCTACTAAATATTTAATGAATAGGTAAAAAATAGACCGTCAACAATTGTTTTAATCTTAATATAAACTTTACCTAAATAAGTTGGAAGGCTAGAGAACCAAAAGTTAAACCAAGATACTATTATATTATAAAACTTTAAAAATGCCCACAAAGAAGTATATTATTCATATTACAGTACAACTGGAATGGTGTCATAGAATACACAATTATCCAGTGTAATTTCTCAGGATTTGGGAAAATGTAATAGGACTTAACTTTCTGTGGGTTGATACTACAACTTAACCATATGATTTTTGGAATAAGAAACTGCGATGTTAATCAAATGTGTCTTCAACAGTTAATGTTTCACCACAAATGCAGCTCCAAATGTTAGCTTTTCAAACACAGTCTGGCAAAAATGGAAACATTGATTTAGCAACAGAGACTACTAGTTTTCTCTCATTTAAAATGTCATCTTTTGCATTCTGAAGCTCCGAAAGCACTTCTACATTGACTCTACCATGTAATCCTTACAAATTTGTAAGATAAACAGAGAGGAAACCATCCCTTCCCACACACCTGGTCTTCCCTCCTGGACCACCAGGCACTCCCTGAAGAGGTGCCCCACGATATACTCGCTTCTGTGATGACGAGTCAACGGAGAAATAACTTACAGTCCATCCTGTACTGGCTTTTGAAAATAATACCATTTATTCTTCCACAAACAACTCAGTTGTTAACATGTTGGTTTGTTTATTACTTCTTCCTCAGTATCCCCATGGACCTTTGTCGTGCCAGTCCTGGAGACGGCACACCCAGGGACATGTTACGTCACCTGTCTCTGTGTGTTCTTCTATTAGAAAGTGATCTTGAGACTATGGATCACAGGATGGAAAGAACCCAGGCTTTGGAGCACGACACACCTGAGCTAAACCCCGTCCCTACCTCTCACTGGAGGAACACCCTTCAGTACATTCTTGAAGCTCTCAAAGCTTCGGTTGTCTTTTTTGGGAAAAGCGAATACTATTGACTCCATAAGACTGCCATAATAATTATTTTTTTTGGTAAAGCCGCTGTATTATTCATTTAGCAAGTGCTAGCACAGTGCTTATGGAATACCAGGCAATGTTTTAAGTACTCACACTTAACCTCTATACATTTTCATCCTCAGAATATCCTGATGAGTTAATACCCTTATTTAATTCATTTTACAGATGAGAAAGTTGATGAGTCGCGAGGTCAAACAAACTTCACAAAGCCATCTAGGCAAAGGACAATAGGACCCAGATTCAAATTCAGCCAGACAGGCTTCAGGGTTTGTGCCATCACAGGTATGCTACCCTGCCTCTCCAAGAGAAGAGGGTGCGGCAAGTGCTGTGCTCAAGGTCACACAGCTGAAGTGACGTGAGTAGAATTAGAATCGACAGGTGCTCGCACCTGAGTGAGAGCGTGGTCTGTTCTAGCCTACTCCGACCTTTAAGTGCACTGGGAATTTGTAAGTCAGAACGGACATGATTTATTTAAATCCGTCCTAGTTACTAGTTCTTTCAACCAAATGGTAGCTGTTCTCTCTCTACAGGAATCATGGGAATATTATCTACTGCCAAAAGTCAGCTTCTGTTATTAAATAGCTCAACTTACATTAATGTTCTTTGTTATGTATAAGGTGTTATATTACTAAACATGTTCAAAGCAAACATTAATATTCAGATACTACCAACTTCAAAGAAGTGTGTTATAAAATTGGGAAAATTCAGATGACTGAATTTAAGGGGAAAATAGAAATTAAAAAAATTTTAAAATGCCATTTCTTTCAAGGTCATGATCATAAACTATTCCTAGATTTTTTTGAAATTTATGTGAGATTCCAATATCGAGTCCCATTAAAACAATTACTGATTAAAATGACCAGATAGAGACAGATGAGTTTTGTTTTAACCTTGTAATTGCCACCCAGTAAAGATTGTTTTATGTTCACTTATTATTTTTCCTCAATTTTCTCTTTTTAGTCTTTTCAAAACCAACTTTACTATAACATTCATTATTGGATTTTTCACAGCCAGATTGTAAGAATTACCACTGTGAAGATTATGAACTTTCTTCCTAAGGACATTTCATATACAGTGTTTTCCCCTAGGACATTTGAAAGGAGTTTAATTTAAGTTCCCACTTAAAAAAAATCAGTTTTCCTTAAATTGTCATTTTGCATACCAATTTAGTGGGTGACTGATAATAATCTTCAGAGTACTTTTTAAACCTACTTTAATGGCAAGGTTTTGGAAATAAAATAAATGTAGCCTTTACTTTTTAAAATATTACATATTTTTGTTTTTGTCTTCCTGGGATTCAGAATCATGTGAATTTCAGGTAGAATTAGTAAAATGCACTAAAACATTTAACTGTTTTGGAATCTTATGCTACTTTATAAATATGTAAAATAAAAATCCCAAATACTCATATGTCTTAGTTTTTGTAACAGAATTCTCTGTATCTACTTGGTTTCCTCCAAGGACGTAACATTGTTTATCTGTTGTGAGCTGAATGCATAATTTAACACATTAAATTCTCCACAGATTGTTTTTGACCATGCTTAGTGTTAGAAAGCTCAAGAGTGTAAAGCCAGTTTCTGACCCAGACAACAAATATTGCACATGATATTGTTAATTATTCAACTTTAAAAGCAGTTTAGTCATTAGGACAAAGGAGGAAATTAGCAGAAATACCAGGGCCACAAAAGTTGGCGCTGGAAGAACAGAAAACCCTTAGAGCGGAGACAATTAGATCCCCAGATGCATTGCCTGTGGTGTTCCGCGTCCTTCCGGGGGGAGGACACTTGGTCACTTCTGGTTTCCTCTTTTCCATCAGTTCTAACATTTTCACACTATATTTTACTTTATTTTTATCTCAAATCTTGTCCATAATGCTTATTAAAGTTTATATTGTATCCAAAGAAAATGTTTTACACTTTACCTACTGCCTTGATCTCCTCTTTCAACTTGAACACCCTGTTTCATTGAATTTTCTTTATGCCAAGATGACAAACCATGGGTCATTTAAGATTCACCTACTTTCTGTGCATATGTATTTAGGGGTGATTTTCAAACATGTAATCATAGCCAATCTGAGCCAAAGTAATTAAATTTTATTTGACTACTAGCAAATTTGTGTACTTTGAAACATTATTTGAGATCCAACTTCTTAGAAGACGGTGCACTCCTGCAATATGAAAATATTCTAGGAAGCTTGCAATTGGAGTACAGATGGAATTGGCATTGCTTTAATTTCGAAGTATTTCCAATACGAATCGACTGGGTGGCTATGAAAGCAGACCGCCGTATGAAACAAACATCGCCCTTCTAAAGGGTGAGCCTACTCTGCGTCTACTCTACCCAAAGAACAGGTTTGTGCCTGCGTGTTCTGGGGCACTGTTCATGGTACGACGATGCCCCAAATATGTCCTTCCTTAGACATTCTCTGTAGGCATTTCTAGTATAGCTGAGGACAATCTAAGAAATAGCATTTCTATATGCTTCTAGCTATGCGTTTGTCTCATTCAAGAGGGAGGCTGGGAGAAGTTTATGTAAGTTGCTTGCTCATTGTTTCAGCACTGAGGATGAAAAATGTAGGAAGAGATGCTATCACTTAGTACACAGTCATAGAAATAGAAAGATTGCTGTAAAGCACTTGCAAGTATTCTCTCTCCCCAGGCACTGTCGAGAACTTTGATTAGAACCTGGTTAAGTGTCGATGGCTACATGAAATAAAGTCTCAAGGCTTGTCGTTGTAATTCATGTTGTCTTCTGAGTGTCTTTGATTTAAAAACATTTTACATTTAAATTGTGTCAGTGAATTAACACTTTCTTGGGAAAATAAGAATAAGGCTCTGAATGATATTTCAAATTCCATCATAATTCTCTGTGCATATGAGGCACATATATTTCATTTGAATAAAGCTGAGAAAAATTAATTATGGGATCAGATATTGAAGGACTCTCTGAACAAGCTTCAGATACTCCAAAAATCACGTAATGGGATAAATTTTAATGACAATGATTGAGAATCTTTGGAAATAAAAAAAAGTAATAATCCATCTATCTTCACTGATAAAAAAGACGATGTTGCTAATGAGCAATCGGGAAGCATAATACTGAAAATTACTCTGACAAAGGGAAAATGGATGTGATGTTTAGGGCACAGCAGAGAAAGAAATATTTTCTATTATAATAACCTTCAGAAAAACTAAATGCATCCCCTATGTGCACTCAAATCAACGCATATAAAGTGCATGGCCTGTTTCAAATGCTTAAAGACAGCAAAAGAAATACAATAAATTAGATTCATGAATATGTCCATGGTCATGTACTATCTATATCCTGGAGGGAAACTGTCATTGGATATAGTGCCTGCTGGTCTACTTTGCATATACAGTGAAAAAAAACAGCAGCGGAATACTACAAATTTGAAATTGAAAATTTATAGAAGATTGCAAAATATTTAAACTAGTGAACTCAGATATCTTGACAGTCAACCAATAATTTTTATTTATTTATTTATATTATTATTTATTATTTTTATTAAGGAGATTATCTCACCAAAATATAGAAGAACACTTTTAGGGTTTCATATTTTTAAAACAATTATTAGAAGGGGATGAAATTTTATCTCAAACTATATGCATTTGATAATGAATCTGAAATAGTGTTGAATGGCGGAATTTATGCACTTAAGCCGTCAGCATTTTTTTAAATATTAAAAACAGATTAAGTTAAAAGCACATTAATTAAAAACAAGTGCTTTTTGGGCCTTAGCCACAGCTATTCACGATTATCACTCTATTGAGACACTTGCAATCAGTGGCATTTCATCTTTGAGATATGTTACAATTCACTTTACAGTGGGCTGATTTGCAACTAATGTATTTCTTTCCTCTGTCACAATGCAAACAGATATTAATAATAGTGAATGGTTTCTATCATGTCTAAGTTCTTACAAAGCACTCTTTAACTCATTATCTTTCAGTCTTCAGAACACAGTTGTGATACAGGTAGGTCAATGAGGTTTTTTGCTATTGATTTCAGTTCATTTTTTCTGATAATAAAAATAAAAAACTTTTTGAAATTATGTGACTTGGCAAAAACATATAATTAACTAATGAAAGAACCTGGATTCTAGTTACAATAGTCTATCTCCTAATTCAGTGTTCTTCCTATTTCACCATTCTATAACTGACAGCTTCTCAGAAAAATGAAAAAAAGATTTAGGAGTTTTTACTTTCACATTAATAATATTTGTAGGTATGCTCTTTTGACTTGGAGAGAAAAAAAATCTGGTCTTTCTTATATAAACTTATTTACAAATTACCATTAAGTTAGATTGGGGCAGGAGGATATTAAAAACCGAAGTAAGGGTTTTTATTCCTTAAAATAAAACATGAACCTCAACTGATATTCACCATTATTTGTAAAGCTTTTCTTTAAAAAAATATTAAGTATCTTAGTTCTGCTGGAAATTTTATAGACTGATTTATGAAATGTAATAAAAGGGACATCCTAGAGGAGAAGCATTGTATGTCAGCGGTGTGATGCATGTGTGAGAATGTTAATTTTCTGTTTTACTTAGAGATTTTATATATACATACACACACATTAATACATATATACATACATTTACATATTACAGTACAGATTATTGTAGTTCAAAATACCTCTTGATTTGAACCAAAGCCTTGAAATGAAGACAATAGTGTCCCCAACATAAGGTATCCAGTCCATCTGTCTATAGTTTCTGCAGGCTCACTTGCTAGACAGATCCATTTCTCCTCTTAGCCATTTCACACGGGTGATTGGTCATCTTACAGCTAGATGGAAATCAGAAGGTCAGTTTTTCCTTTCCTTTGTTCATTTCAAAATTAATCTCCATGGTGACCTTTCCAATCGAGAGAGCAGATGGGCCAGGATAGGAGTTAGCAGTAGCTCTGAGAGAAGTCTGTCTGTGATGCTCAAGTACCACTGGACCAACCCAATCGCTGAACTTCCACTGCAATCGCAGTGACAGCTGCTGCCTGTCACAGTTTTCAGCACTGCTTGGCAGAAATGCCCTTTTCCAAGGCCACACGGCGAGGCTTTTGCATACTAAGCAGGTATTTCATAGTTTGAACTTCCTTATACATACAAATATGGTAATCAATGTTCTGGGAAAAATTACATAAATTATCAAGGATTAAACCCACTGAACAGGTGACCAGAAATAAGGGGTAAGAATACCTTCACCTAGAGCGACTTCTGCTTTCTTCTAATGATTTACTTGAGAATTTTGTGCCTTAAAAGCTACATTCATCTTTTTTGATAAGAATAAAATCTATGTGATTCTTGCTAACCAATGTCACCCCAATAAGTCTAACAATAAAAATATATTTTTAAAAATTGGAAACAATGACAGGTTTAAAAAAGATAGCATAAAGTTGACAATTTCAAAGTAAAAAGTTGAAAAAGCTGTATTTTATCCACTGAATTGGTTTTTCTCTTTTGTCAGAGATCACTTGACTCTATATGTGGGTCCATTTCTGAACTCTCTAGTCTGTTCCATTGAAACATCAGTTGGTATACTTACCAACTGATATCATGATCATGAAATATCAGCTGGTTCTTTCACCAATACCACACTGTTTTGATAACTGTAGCTTTATAGAGGGTCTTGAAGTTGGTTAGTGTCAGTTCCCTAATTTTGTTCATTATTATGCTGACTCTTTCGGGTCTTTTGCTCTTTGATATAAAATTTTGAATCAATCTGTCAATACCCCAAAAATAATTGATTAAGATTGTGATTGAAATTGCATTGAGTTGCTTAGATCACATTGGGGGAAAACTGACATCTTAACAACATTGAGTCCTTTTAAAGGACTACCCTCTCTTGGAAAACAATCATTAAATAAATGATTGAGGCCCATGAACTTGATATTTTGACCATGCAACTGACTCTCTTTGACCCCTTCTTAATGCCGTGGTCTCACCCTACATATACCCTCTACACCAACACTTGGCTACGAAAATCTTTGCCTCATTTGTTTGCTTTTTTTATACATTTTGATGCAAAATCAAGGTTTTTGTATTTTTTAAAATTAGAGTTGACATACATTATGTTTGTTTCAGATGCACGACATAGTGATTAGACATTTATGTAACTTACAATGTGATCACCAGCATAAGTCTGGTAGCTACCTGTCACTGTGCAAAGTTATTACAATATTATTGACTCTATTTCCTAGGCTGTACATTATATGCCTGTGATTTATTTATTTTATAACTGCAAGTTTGTACCTCTAATTCCCCTTTCCCTTTCTCACCTTTCCTCCTCCTTCCCTCTGACAATCAAGATATGGAAGCAATCTAAGTGTCCATCGAAAGATAAATAGGTAAAGAAGATGTGATATATGTATAATAAAGTATTACTGAGCAATAAAAATGTCCAGTAAATTATAAAACAAAATTCATTGTGGTTATTAACTCTAAGGGAAGAATGAAAGGGAATATAACAAGTGAGGGATGACAGAGAACTTGTTAGATACTATTATGATAAAATGTATTAATTAAAATGGTTGATGAGTCTACAGTATTAATTTTTAAACAAATTAGGTGTTTGGGTTTATGTGTACTTCAAAATTGTGGTATGTTACTTTTTAATTAAAATATTAAACTAAGTCATGCTACATATTAGAATAAAAACTGCTTTAGAAGCTCCTAAAATAAAAACAACTAACTCTTCCTGAAATATAGGAGCGTTTGGGCTAAATCATTTGATGTAAAAATGAGTGTATAATATGTGGTATATTACCAGGCAAGATGAATTCTCTGATGTCTCTTTCCCTCAATTTACCATCTTATAAGTTATTAAATATTTATCTTTCAGCATCTCTTTTAACATAAAATAAGAAAAGATGAAATATTGCCATTTACAACAAAATGGATGGACCTGGAGATCATCATGCTAAGCAAAATAAGCCAGACAGAACAAAAAAACTCTATGACTTCACTCATATGTGGAATATAAAACTGAAAGCAACAAAGAAAAATACCAACCAAACGAATAACCCATGGACACAATCAACAGTTTAATATTTATTTGGGGAGAAGTGGGGAGGGGATGTGAGAAGGGGAGGGGGTGGGAGAGGAGGGGGGAAGCTAAATATAAGGTGATGGAAAGAGAAGTCACATTAGGAGGTGAACTTATTATGCAACAAGTTGACAATGCACTGTAGAATTGTATGCCTGAAACCTATGTAATCCTTGCTAACAGATGTCACCCCAGTAAGTCTAACAATAAAAATAAATTTTAAAAAATCAGAACATGAAAGTAATAAAGCCATAGAATAATGTAATCATGGTAGTTCTAAAACTGATTTATGTGACACTTGTTCTATCAAATGTAAAATGATTGATTAAAAATTAATGAAAGGAAGTTAAACAGTTTTTTCTGTACTGCTTCTTAGGGTCTGCAGTATACAAATGTATATCAAGAACATGAAAAAGAAGGTGGGCTGTAAGTTTGATTCCCAAGCTTATTTATCCACTCAAGGAGAATGAAGGCTCTCAAGACACAGATTGAGATACACACTAATGAGCTTCAGTCATTTGCACCTTCTCCAGATTTTGCAAATTGAAATTTCAGACATCTCTTTTATTATTATCTAAAAACTTTAATAGAAAGATTAATCTCTGTCAGGTTTATAAAGACTTTCTCTTTTACTACATATTCTCCATTTAGGTTTCCTCACCAATAAGTAAATACATTCATAATTGATATGTTTACTTCACTTACAGTCTGTCAAAATACAGGTGTGATGTTAAAGATGATATGTTACATTTTCAGTACTAACTAGCAATTTTAGTGATGGTTTTTTTCCCCATGAACAAACAGTGGTCTACCAGCTACCCTACCAGACTATAGAGGTTTTATTTTAGCACTAGGTCCATATATGAATGTAGCTGTTGCAGTCGCCATCTTCCATCGGCTATAAATTCTTAAAGAAGGTTATCTGCCAAGTGGATCAGGCTCCTTCTATTCTGGCAGATGCTTTATTAACAGGTCTGCATTCTCACACATGCTGTGACTGTCCACCACCCTGAATATTAGCAGATGTACGTGTGTGTGTCACTCTAACACACCAGCCTCTTTCTGCATTCACAACGTATCACCCAATATAGGATCAGTGTTTGGGGTTGCTTTTCATATTTTTATTTTTGTGTGTTTGCTTGCCTGTGAATGTATAAAACTTTGTACAGTTGATGTCATATTGGAGAGGCTCGTACCCACACAAATTAGAGACATAATTAACAATTCAAAACAAATTCTTATGGTATCTTTTTGCTTTTCTAATGTGCAACATTGTGCAAAAGAAATTTTAGCTGTTTGCTTTCAGATATTTAAATATACTGGCTGTTCCTCCGTCTTTAATAAGTTCTTTACACAGTAGAGAGTAGATACCTAATTGTGCTAATTTTAAATTACTCTTTGACATATTGCCAGGTACACTGTAAGGGCTCATTTTGATAGAACAACATGTTCTGAACTGGTTTCTGCAAAGCTGATAATTGACTTTGATATGAATTATGTCTACTTCAGTTTGAATACTAATCCAATAGAATATGTTATATTGAATTTGAATACAATTAGACTAAATTTAGTTGTAATGGATTCCAAGACTGTTGATTTAAATATTGAGTAATTCTGAAAGTGGCCATCAATGCATTTACAATTTAATACATTCAGATTTTGTTTAACCTAAATATGTTTGTACAAGTTTCATTCTTCCATTTTCATACGTTATTTTCCACAATAGAATGAGATAAAACTAAAAAAGAATACCCACAAATAACATGGAATGTTTAAGTGATATTCTTAAACATCATTAAAGACACATCTATGTCTGAACCTTAATGTTGCAAGAATAAAATAACTGGTGAAAATTTAGATGATAGGTATTAATATGCTGTAACTATTGAGTGTGTAGTAAAAAGTCATCAAGTGAATTGAAATGCAGGTGCTTACTCTGGGATGCTTTCTTTGCATTAAGAGTAGTTTGAGAAGTATGGATGGCAGAGGCAGCTGAACATGGCTTCTTTTCTCCTCCTTCCAACTCTAAACTACTCGCACCCCTTGAATCACAAAACTGTGAAACATGGATGGCACTGGACATAAGTGAGGCAGACAGCTAGCTCTGCTGAGAATCTGAAGAGAGAACTGATGAATGCATAAATAAGATGTAGGATATCCACGCAATGGAATATTATTCACCAGCAGGCTACAACATTGATGAATCTTGAAAACATTATGCCATGTGAAACAGGTCAGTCTCAAAAGACCGTACATTGTATGATTCTACTTATAAGAACTCACCAGAATAAGCAAATCTAGAGACAGAAAGTAGGTGCCTAGGGCAGGGGAGGGAAAATGGAGTGTTTGGGGTGATGGCTGAGAGATGTGGATATTTCTTTGGGGGTTAACATGATGGTTCTAAAATTGATTGTGGTGATGGTTACACGACCGTGTAAATCACTGAAAAATCATTGAAGTTTACACGTTAAGCAGGTGAAGTATACAAGCTCTGAGAAACAAGTTTGTGAACTCATCCTAGAAGAATTGCTACATTCCTATTTGCCGAATATCACTACGGTCAACTTTGAAGTATTACCCTTGGGAAGCTGTGCACCGATGCCAGTGCCTACTCCATCCTTCAAAGCAGTTTTGGAACTCTTTTTCTGGAATGGCCATCAGAGCTGTTGTCGTATTAAACTTGATGTCCTGAATGTCATCCAAATGTCTTCCTTTCAATATTTCCTTTATTTTTAGGTAAAGAAAACAGTCATTGGGGGGCAGATCAGGTGAGTAGGGAGGGCGTTCCAATACTGTTATTTGTGTGCTGGCTAAAACCTCCCTCACAGACAGTGCCGTGTGAGCTGGTGTGTTGTCATGAGACAAGAGCCAGGAGTTGTGGGCGAAAAGTTCAGGTCATTTTCGTCTTTTTTTATGCAGCCTTTTCAGCACTTCCAAATAGTGAACTTGGTTGACCGTTTGGTACAAATTCAAAATGAACAATCCCTCTGATATCAAAAATGATTAGCAACATTGTTGTGACTCTTGATTTGGACTGACAGGACTTTTTTGGTTGTGGGGAAGTGGCTGACTTCCATTGTGCACTTAGATGCTTTGTTTCAGGGTCATATTGGTGCACCCATGTTTCATCACCAGTGATAACACGGCCCAAAACATCGTCTTGTTTCTTCCTATGTCTCAGCAAACTTTGACTCTCCATTGCTCTTGTTCGTTGGTGAGCTTCTTCGGGACCATTTTTGCACACACCTTTGTCATGCCAAGACTTTCTGTTAAGATTTTCCTCTTTCTCTATCAATGTTTACTTGATCTGCTATGCTTCACAGTCAGCTGATGATTTTGATGCACAATTAGACGAATTTTTGCAATGTTTTTTGTCAGTTCTGCTCATTTCTGGCTGCCCTGACCTTTTTTTTTAAGTGATGTTTTCTCTCCCCTCAGAAAAAATGTTTAATTCATTTGTACACTGCTATTTTCTTCATGGCATTAACCCCATAAACTTGGACTAACATATCCCTGATTTCACTTCCACTCTTGCCAAGTTTAACCAGACATTTTTGTTTGTTGCTCTAATTCAAGCTCCAACATTCTCCTGATGGCACACAAAAACACGCAAGAAGAATAATGAACGCCACTCAGCAAGACACCACGACACGTCGACCCGAACACAGCTGTAAGACACAGATATATTAATACCAAGGTTATGAAACCTTACCTAGTTGTTTGTACTGTGCTGCCAATGTAAGCATGTGGTGGAAAGTTCTCAAACTTAATCACCAGACCTTTGTATGGTATGTGAACTACGTCTCAATAAAGTTGATAAAAATAGATAATGTTGAGGTTACATATACTATTTCAGATCTTAGATGCAGAAGGAAAATTTCTCATTTCATGTCACAATCTGATTCAAATCTAACATAAAACTTGACAAAGAAAAATTTTAAAAATTAGGTAAAGGTGATATCACATATGATAATGAGTGAAAATTTATAAAATGATATCAGCAAGTGAAATCCTTGTATGTATAAAAATAATAACACCTATTAACAGAGCAAGGAATTTAAGAAGGAGGAGGATTAGAATTCTTTAACCTAATTTATAACATCATAGGATTAATAGAACAAATGATTACCACAATAGTGTTAATTAACACACACATCACCTCATGAAGTTACTTTAAAAATTTTTTTATGGTTAGAACACTTAAGGTCTAGTTTTTTAACAAATTTCAAGTATACAGTACAGTATTATTCACTACAGTCACCATGCTGTACATTAGATCTACAGAAGTTATTCATCTTATAATCAAAGGATTGTGCACTTTGACCAGCATCTCCACATCACCCCCAACTCTCAGTCTCTAGTAAACTCTGTGCACTTTAAATATATGCATTATGTACTTTCGATATTGTAAACTTTTACTTGTCAATTATACTTCAATAAAACTGAAAAGGCTTAAATGAATATAAGTGCAAAGACTTGTACATGAATTTTCATAGTAGGTTTTATTTATAACAACCCCAAACTGGAAACAATGTAAATGTCTCCTAACAAGCCAATGGATAAAAAAGAACATTTTGGTATATATCCTTACATTGGAATACACTAATAATAAAAAGTACACTATTTATATACAAAAGATATATGAGTATCACAAACAGTATACTGAATGAAAGAACTCAGATACAAAAGACAAAATTAATTTTTGATTGAAGCATATTAATGATTTTCTAGGAACTATTTGGATTCCTAGAAATGTTCTGTATATTGATTGATTATACAAGCATACATGTTTGTCAAAAGCCATCAGAAAGGTGCCCTTTATTGTGTAATTTATACCTCAATAAAAGGGATTTTAATAAATAACGACATGTCTCTCGTTCACTAGCTATAACTCTCTATACTCTGTAACCTGCCTTATTTTTCCAATAACTCTAATCATCATCTGACAGATCATATGTTTTACTTATGTACTTACAATGTCTCCACCAAACTTAAGTACCTCAAAGGCAGAGGGTTTGCTTGAATTAAACATCAAATAGTTCCATCATCAAGACTAGCTTGGCATTTCTAAGTATTTTTAGATTGCATATTTGATTAATGAATATGTTATTTCTCTTCCTTTAATCTTATTTCCTAAAAGGAAGGTAGCTGAGCACATATTTTAGAATACTAACATGAAAGTAATAAAGCATCTGTGTATAATACTCATGATCATAGAAATATAACCAAAGTTTATATACATTTAAAACTAAGAGAATATTTAGTTGAAACCGAACAATTTTGATACTTCCTTTCCTTGTTTGAGTATCGATGGGATTATACAGCCACATCTCAGAAATGCGGTCTTTTTTGGTGTGGAATGCATTTAATCTAAAGTCAATTTCACAGTTCAGTTAAAGTTCACATTAAGAAACAGTAACAAGGCAGTCGATATAAGCACTTCTATGAATATTATTTTTTGGCTGGCTGTATTCCACTTTATCAACTCAGTCATCTCTACTCTTTCTATCAGGTGTTCAGGATGTAACCAGAAAGAAGTTTCACTCTAACAGAATAGAAATAGAAAAGACCTGTTGGTGAAGCTTGAAGGCAAATTTGTGACTTTCATTTCTAACAGGCAAGAGAACCACCAAAATAAATACTTTCCTTCAAATTTACTTTATGAACAACTGGGTGCAGCTATGACACCCATTAAAACACAGGGTGTGTCAAACCTCCCTCCTGAGAATCATTTCTTCCTAAATTCCCAAGGAAGAAAGATTTTAAAGGGAACTGTCAAGGCCAGTCGGATCCACACGAGCCCAGCCGAAGCCCCATCTCCTCGGGATGATGTGAGCATCTCATTCGGACTCTCAGGGGAGCTATTCTTTTATAGAAGGAGGCTGCCAAGGAGGCCACTAGGAAGCCCATGTGGGAATTACAGTGTGCCTCCTCCATAGAGAACGAACCCACATTTCCCTCAATCTCTAAAGAGTTTCCTGTGTTGAATTACATAATGTGAACAGATACCCTGCATGATTCATAGTCAGAACAACTCTGAATTTTGAAATTCACCTTCATTTCATACCCATTTCACTTGTCCCTGACTTCCACATCTTTTCATTGCCTCTCGCCTCCTCCTTAGTATTTTCTTATTTTTGCTTTCACTCTTTTAGCATGTATTACTACTTATGAAAGCATAATCTTCCACCTTCTCATAGCTCTGCTTCACATCAGTATGTTTATAGCTTATTTTCATCCAATTTTCCTAATTGTTTTGATTTCTCTGAAATCTCCAATTGAATTTGACTGAAGTCTCCATCTTTCTAACTCCAATATAATAAAGAACTCCACTGACAATTTTATTTTTTTCTTTCTTCTCAAGCCACAGTACAAGAAGCCTGGTCTTTTGAGGTTCACACATCTGCATTTCTACATTTTGTTGAAAAATAATCCCAAGGCTGCCTGCTTCCTCCTCTTCATGACTGGGGCCATTACCCCCCCTCCCCCGCCCCCATCTGCCACCACCACTCACTCCTTCTTCCCGAATAACTCACACATGTCTCTCATTTACATTCACAGATTGAGTCCTCATCTTCTCTCATTTGGACAGAATATTTCTCTTCCACCATCTTCATCTCTTTATAATCTTCCAAACTGACCTAAGAATGATATTGTAATATCCTGGTCTTATTTCATTGTTCTCTTGTATACAATGTTAAAGGAATCTTTACATTCAGAAGAATTCTCGCAACCCCACGTCACATGCAAGCTGCTTTAAGGTTGGAGACTCGCCCAATTCCTGCCTTGACTCTGCATATAATTTCCAACCCACAACTACTTAAAGATCAGGACACGTGTTAGCTCTCTCAGGCCTCCTCTCTCTGCCTGCAACTCTCTGCTGTTGACTTTTCTCCCCTTAAATCCCCCCTCAGACAATGCCTCCTCCCCCCAGGGCGAGTCACACACTTTATCTAAGTTGCCTCTCCATGCTATACGGAAGTACAGTCATTACCAAACATAGCTTAAAGTTCATTAAATAATAACTTTTAAAATAACATTGCGAAACATTGCTTTAAGAAAAATAAGTTCTCATTGGAAATATTCTGTCATCAATACATGCTTATGATAATCCTGAGATTTGGAACCCTATTTTTTTTATAATTATGCAATTACTAATTAATCTACCAGATTTTATCTGTCTTAAAAATGTGGACAAAATGTGAGAGTTGGTATTGCTATTTTAAAATATTTTCAAGGTAGTTGTAATTTTTACCGTTGGTTTAAAATGAATCTAAGAGCTGGATCGGATTTCTGGTGTGCTACAGATATTTTAATTACTAGCATTATCCACACCTCTTAAATGAAACTTCCCACAGAACCAAAATGAATACTATGAATAATCCATTTATTCATATCATTTAAATGCATGATTATTAGAGGGTAGGTATTTCAAAGACCTACGTATCACCCAATGGACATAAAAGAAACAGGATTTTCAGAGGGAAGGTTGTAAAAGTTGTCAGTGGGACACTGAGGAAGGCCAAGGACGAAGGAACCGTATTTTGCCGTGTATTATGTGCTCCGTGTATAATGCACACCCACACTTTCAGCCCAAACTTTTGGGGAAAAAAATCTTTCGTTTTAATTTTTTAATTCAAATGTATATTGTTTATATTTAAATTTTTTTGGTATTATAAAGGAATTTGAGCATTTGTTTTTTAACATTATGGTACAAGAAATTTTATGTGTCAAATAATTACAAAACACAAGAATAGATACAAGGTACAAGAAATTTTACATGTAAAAATTTTTATATAAAAAAGTGTCATATTCCAGGGTATTATTTTGCATACAGATATTGTTATTGATTTCTACAGTTACACTTTTAACTCATAATCATAAATAAAAGAATTAAAACATTTGCATAGATACAGAATTAGTACTACCTATGTATAATGCACATCTTTATTTTTTCCTCACACATTTGGGCAAAATAGTGCGCACTATACACAGCAAAATATGGTAGTCTGATTTAGGTCCCAGAAATATGATAGTTAAATCTGATTTTCTAGATTGATAACAGTACAGGACTCTATAGGACAACTTTGCTGCTCTCCTTTCACTGCTGCCCCTGCATCAAACACACACTGGTGTGCATATCTAAAGAAAATTTTATTAAAAAGTGTATTATTAATTGTATTTCTAGTTGAATATAATGGGAAAACACAGAACTATTAATCAGGACCCTTGAATTCTAGTCCCAGGTCTGCTTTATGCCAATTCTGTCACCTTAGCCAAGTTAACTACAGTTAAATTTTCTCAGTTTCTTACTCTCCCAAGTGAGGAAGATAAGATCTGCCCTTTCTCTACAGTCACTGAGAGAGCAAATAGTATGATGGCTCCAGATTACTGTTTAAATGACAGAGCAGGCACCGTGTAAGATTTAGGATTATTATTCATGTGCCTGCTTAGCTCCCATCACGTGCCCCCAGCCTTTTCCTCTGTTAAAGCCATCAGGCTCCTTCTGTGACCTGCGGGCTGGAAACAGGAGGCACCATTCCTCCTCTTCCATCAGTCCAGCCATCACCCGTTTCCATCAGGCCTGAACAGTCTGTCGCCTTGCTGCGCTCCCCTCCTTCCCCTCCCTCCCCAAGGCTTTCTCAGGCCTCATTATTTCAGGCTGGATGGTCTTGTGGGTGGTAGTTTGTCTTCTTCCAATTCATTGTTAAAAATGGCTGGAATTCTCTTCTACAAACTTAAGTTTTTATCAGACAACATACAAACTCCTCAGGTTGGCATTCGAAGCCTGCTGCAGTTTTACTGCTGGCAGCCAGCCGTTCCTATCCTGTTTTGTGTTCATGGGACATTCCAGGGTCCAATCTCCCCACCTTCTGTCCATCGTTCCCACCACAGTCCAACTTGTCTGCACAAACTCAGACTATTCAGTAAGTTTGGGACGCCGGTGCCCCTCCACGATGAATGTCTTGCATCCTTTCCTTTCCTTTTCTTTTTTTTCCACATGTTTTATTTTGGATAACATATACTAGCTTCGAAAGGTGAGAGCAGGTAGATCAAGCACGTTCAAGGTGGTATGTATGTTGGATATAAAAATTAAAGCAACAACTGAACAAGACAAACAAACAAACAAAAACCTTATATATACACAACCGTTTAGTGGTTATCAGAGGGTAAGAGGGCAGGGGGGTGTCGGAGGAAGATGGGGGTCAAATATACAGTGATGGAAGGAGAACTGACTCTGGCTTGTGAGCACACAGTGTGACACAGAGATGGTGCATTATAGAACTGTGCACTTGAAATCTATATAATTTTACTAATCACTGTCACCCTAATAAATTTAATAAAAATTAATTTTAAAAAAGTCTACGTAACACCGACAAAATAGATGAGAACATTAAAACTCTTACTACCCCATCTCCTTTCCCTTACTTCCCAATTTTTTATTATATTATTAATTTTATATTGTCCATATTTATCATATTTATATTCTGTTTTGAAACCATAATTACTACAATATTTTAGTATTAGTTTTACATGTAAATGGATCCAAGCTCACCAACAGTTCTTTTGTCCCGGCATTCCCTCCTGCAGGCTGTTTCCTAATTCTCTAGTTACAACTGTCCTCTTCTTTCCTCTTTCTCCCAAATATTCATTATCTATTGGTGTGTAAAACGTAACTCCAAGAATTATAAGCTTAGTATAGCAAGGTTTTATTATCTCACAAATTTTTTGAGGGTCAGGCATTGAGGGACACCATTAGTAGCTACATCTAGCTCAAGGTCTTTTCTGAAGTTAGAGTCAAGGAGTTGGCCATGGCCATGGTCATCTCACAACTTAACTGGGGCTGAAGATATTGCTTCCACTTTAACTCAAGTGGCTGTTGGCATGTGGCTTCCATGCCTCTTTGCGTGGGTCCTTCCTGAGGGACAGGGACTTCCCTAGCACTAGTGATCCAAGACAAAGGAATCCTGGGGGAAGATACGAGCACTCAAGACGACAGCCTTGGTGTTTGAATTACCTGATCTCAGAAGTGAGACACCATCAAGTTTTCCATATGCTGTTGATCACACAGACCCACCTTAGTGCAATATGGGAGGAGGCTATACAGGACGTAAGTACCAGGGGGTGCAGACTTGCGAGAGGTTGGAAGCAAGCTACCACATTCTCTTAGCTTTATTTTGTGGTCACTATAGCACCCTTTATTATAGCACCCATCTATCGCCTTCTCTGGACACCAAACACTCTTGTCTTCTTTATTACATTCTTACTTCCTCTAGAAAAATGATTTATGCAAAAATGGTGCCCATTAAATGTTATTTTACGTGATTTCATGCCTATTACATTTAAGGTTCCGAATTATTTTTAGCCATTTGTTAAGAAAATGGAGGTCTTGTGTTTGATTTTTCTCTGAGGGTTAGTGAGTCATATGCCGAAACTTGTACCCTCAACTTGGAAACACATATTCCAAACATCTCAATGTTAACAAAATGGGTTGTGAATTATATTTGGGTGGCATTAAAGTCATTACATCACCATTACTAAAATTTAGCTAAGAGTATGTGCTCTGACAACCTACTGAGAGTGGATGAACATCCTGCTTGTTTTCATTCGGTGAGTGTGGTGCCCTGCAAGGAAAGCACTGATCTCAGTTTCAAAGGACTGATTTTTCAAGATTACCTTCTTTAGACTTTTTTAAAAGGTGTATGACAAATCTTCTAGGGACCAATTAAATCAGAATCTCTAGAAGTAAGACCCTTGTATCATCATTTTAAAAAGATCTCTAGTGAATTCTAATATACATTCATCATTGAGAATTACTGGGGGGAAAATATAGAACGGCCAAGAAAGACACCCAGAAAGCAAATAAAAACAATAATTTTATTTTGTGCTCAGCAAGCCACAGAATTAGAATTTTCCTGAGCCCTAAGAGGACAGCCAGACTGAATGTGAGTCACTGAGTTGTTTATATGCAAATGAAATGTTCTCTTTTTGAATAGTAAATCCAGAGCCATAATATTCTTTCAGTCATGCTTTCGATATCAGTGCTTTTCATATTTAAATTATAATTACAAATATTGGACTTATTTTCTCATTTGTTTCTCTTTTAAATTATTTTACATTTTCTAGTAAGAGAAAGCTGTCTCTATTTCTCTGGCACTAATAAAAAAATAGCAAACCTTGGACTGGATTCCGTATATCCTGATTGATAGCTCCTTTTTGATCCCCCATACGTTGCAATAGTATCAATAATACAACTGGTAATATTTTTTTGTAACGTAATGCTCTTGGTGTGTGTGTGTGCACATATGTGCATGTGGTCTGTGTGCAGGGACAGGGACTGGGGCTTCCTGCAATACCTGTCCTGTCCACACAGATGATACCCAGAATCCCATGGAACCCCTTGTAATTAACCACTTTGGGGAATTGCTCTCAGACTAAGCCAACTCCTCACTGGACTCTTGGCTTCTCAGCAACCACTGTCGAAGTCATGTCTCTGCGTATTCAAGTTTACTTTTTATATGTTAAAGGAGACAAAGGAGAGATTAGCCATACTCCTGTTTAAGACGGACTCTATTTTTAGTACAGGTGAAGAAATGTTTCTAATTATTGAAAAATAATCTAGAGGCAACCTCATTTTTTTGTTTCTTATCTACTGTTAATGATAGTAATATATAATTTATACATTATATAAATAAAAGAAACACACAAATATCCTTTAAAGTTCAATGTAATTTGAGAAAATATGACCTTCTAAAAAGGATGAACTTCGTTTCAAATGCCAAGTCTTTGACTCCATATAAATTGCTCTGTTCATTAAAATGTTAAAGCGTGGCACAGCATGAAGATGAAAGCCAAGTTTCTTTCATTGCCAATACTCTCCTGTCGCGTATTTGGGAACGTATTTTCACCAATGCATTTGATCTTTTCAAGTTAAATGATTTTCTAAGTGAACTAGATGAAAAATGAATTATAATACAGTTAATGCTCTTCCTCATTTTCAAATATGAACTATGGTAACTTCTAGTTTTAAATGATATTCTCAGATAATAATATTCTGTTTTAGGCTCTCTCTTGCTGTATAGACTCTCACTGGCTTAATATGGAGACAAGGTTTGAAGTGAGCCCAACTTTGGGCTTACAACCTGGGAGAAAGAGCTGGGGTATAGTACATATTTTTGAGCAAGTTTAGTGGGCTGGTGTGCATAATTTTTACTATGTTGTGATTTCTCTTTCATGGTGAGGAAAGATTTTTTGTTAGAATGTCTGTTGTAAGTTGAAACAATGTATGACACTCTTAAACCTGTGGTTGTGGGTAGCATGATTGTGGGAACACTGTCTTGGAAGGCTGAGAATTAGGGGAGCCTCAGCCTCCAGGTGCATCCATAGCACAGTAGATGGTGCCCAGGAGACAAGTATTACATTAAAATTTGAGAATTTGAGACCTAATAACTGGATAATAACGTTTCTCATTCTCTTACAATTGTAAAATTACACTGGAGTTATACATACTAAATCCCAGCCCCTATTCAGTAGCAGTTCAGAGCTAAAGAAGTCACAGCTGCTGGGATTGTGCCACTGTGTTGACATAGAGTGACCAGGAGCCCAAATGAACACAGTGATTAGAAATAATTTTATATCACTTGGGGGGTAAGACTTATAAACATTTCTAAAACAACAACAGTATGATCTATGACATTCAAACTCATGCTACCAACTGTTGGCAGAGAAAGATGGACTGACTAAAGCATTTAAAATAATTCTGTTCTTTTAAAAATTTTATTAAATTTATTGGGGTGACATTAGTTGGTAAAATAATATAGTTTTCAAGTGTACAATTGTATACTGCATCATCTGTATATTGCATTGTGCTCACCACCCAGAGTCAGTTCTCCTGCCATCACCCTTTGACCCCTACCCCCCCTTACCACCTGCTCCCCCTTAAACTCTCGTAACCACTAAGCTGTTGTCTGTGTCTATGAGATTTTGCTTGTTTCTCTTCTTCCGTTGTTCCTTTCAGTTTTATATCCTAATTGTGAGTTCTGTTGCAGACAATTATAGGCTCTGTTCAGTTAACTCAGAAGGGAAGAATGTGATAGTAAATGAAATTTATTTTAGTTTGTTCCGTTTGCAACAGTACATTTCAACATTTCAAAGAGAATGCATGTTTATCACACTAACCACCTACAAAAGTCTGTTACAGAATGGGTTTGTATAAATGGCAGAAACTCATTTTTACTATTATTGCAGTCTCATAATCTACATGGAGGAGGATTTATTTAGATAAAAGCTTGAATAGTATAATGCTCGAAGTGTCACAAATACAGTAATAATATGGAAGTTTTCAAATTCCACTAAAATGCTGTTATTACTAATAATTTGCTAGTAAGGGTTCATTGGAAAATGATAGAAAATATTCTAGCTAATTTAAGGACAAAACAGTGTTTATAAAATTATTGGGAGAATCTAAAAAGAGGTTATAGTCTGGACTTCCAGAAAGAGTTCCCATAACATTCCTGGGAGTTGGGTTTCCCAGAGAATGGTACACTCAGACAGTTGGACTATGAAGAAGCTACTGTCACATTGGTCAAGTTCAGATTAAAACATGTTAGGTGAGTTCCCAGGATAAATTTTCAGCCACCAGAAAGAACTACTAACTACCCAGTAAATCAGGAAAACTGTTGTCTTACACAAGAGGTTGTCGTTTCTACTTCAAGAGCTATGCAAGGGCATTAGATCAGCAGAGTACAAAACAAGTATAGACATCCTTTGCAAGGTTTTTGGGGAAATGTAGTTCTTAATTTTATAGTTTCTAACACATGGAAACATCTTAGAAAGATGTTGGGATACATATATGGTGAGCCAATCTACCACACAGGCTTCAATGAAATGTAAGTGATCATGAAACATTCAAGTGTGATTAGGAAAAAAAGGCATGGTTTCATTTTTAATTGGGTAATTTTTTTGTTTTATATTATAACTATATCATTGAGATAATTCTAATACTTTAAAAACAAATGATCTTTAATGTTTATTGTACAAGCGGTAGAATTATTAATTTTACATTACCGTTAATGAGATAACATATGTACTGACAAAATTGTGGGCAAATTTTCTTACAAAAATGTAGGGTTTTTTTAGATAGACATAAACTCCTTTTAAAAAGTGTTAGTTAGCTAATATATATTATTGCTAATTATGCAAATGAGAATTTTTAATATTTATTATTATTACTGCAACTAAACAAGATTTGAAAATAATTTTTAAATGATATTTCTCAATAGGAACTCAAATAATAATTGTCATGACTTCTAAAAGAGCTTGCATTTTTTAATCAAGTGTCTCATTAAGATGTAAATCTAAGATGATGGGAACTTTCTCAATGCAGAATATCACTTTAGAATATAGTTTTTCAGGACAACTGAATGATCCAATGACATAGATTGCTGGATCTATATGCAAGATTATCTGTTGTTAGAGTTTCTGTGGTGAAGAAAGAAAGTTAACAAAGCTATAATTTTGAACAGTTCTTGGTAAATGGGGAAAATATTTCATTTATCCTGATATTTTCTATGTCACCTGTTTCTAAATATCTAGGTAACATATTAAAAGAGATCTTGTGTATCAGATTACATTACCAAAATAAAGACTTATGAAAATATTTAGATTTACTGACATAAACAGATTTCCAGGGTTTTGTGCATGGCTACATGTAGCTAGCTTAATAGCAACACATGTAAAAATGACTTAGTAGTTTTGAGTGACACCAAGTGAAATTGAAGTCAATAGTTGAATGAGAGTGACCAAAATGCCAAAGCAACCATTGACCAAATCAATGCAAGTACAGTATTCAAGATAAAAGATACGGTGACTCTTCTTTACATCATGTTCTTTTCTTACATTTGGGAAAAAAAATAGGACTGTAAGTTTTGGGCACCACACATTAAAAATCATATTAATAAACTGTACTTTAGACCACCAAGAGTAGGTAGTAAATGTCTTCAAACCATACCGTATGTATATACTGATTAAACAAAGAGTAGCAGACCAGATTCTGAGAATAATAGGTCAGAAGAAGAGAATTTATACACTCAATTAATATTGAGTAACTTCTCAAAATTAGAACTTCCTTGAAAATTGAGTAGTAGGTAAATGATATCTATTTCTGGCAAGATGATGGACTGACTTGGTCATTCTTCCAATACAAGCAACTGGAGGTGTTGGTTAAAGTTAAATATGCAAGTTAACCTTAATTCTCTAATACTGAACCTTCGTTATGCACACGTATGACTCCATAGAATCTAGTATGTGTATATTTTAGCAGATATGATTAGTAGTAATAATACTATGATTTGTGAAATATCTTCAATTGATAAAATGCATTTTATAAGTGGTCTTTTCTTATTTAATTTGTACAGTTACTGAGTTACTTTTAATTTACATCTAATTCTTATAAAATGACTGTATTTTATACTCCTGCATGTTAAAGAACATATTTCTTCAAATTAAAACATGCCTTTAATCTGCCCTTTCTTCATTATTATAGTTTCATTATTTGATTCATTTACTTATTTTTACCACTTGTAACCTATTTATATATTTACCAAACTTGGAATGCCTCAGAGAATAAATCATCTTGATACTGCCAGATTCAGTGGATTGCTAGCAATTGGCAAGTAGCTGTTTACAGGGTTTATTACATTTATGATTTTTTAGATATATAAGCTGCTAAATAAAAAAAAACACAGAATGCATTGTGTTTAGAAGTAAGTTTCTTCATCCTTATATCCTAACTAAATAAGTATAACCAATTATGGAAACATTATAACAGTTTAATGCTATGCAAAAGGAGTTACAAAAATCTAACCTCTCTCTAATTGTTTTCTGAATTTCTTCCACTAATTGCTCTTGATGTATCATAGTTTGTGTCTACAACCCTTTTTAAGTTATTGGCACTTTGCTATTTCTAGTTCAAATAAAATAACACTAATGCTTTAAAATATTATTCAAAA